>OX155950.1:31348390-31471050 GCA_944548615.1 Micropterix aruncella
TGATAGTGGATACTTAAATAGTGAATGGGCGTAATACTCAAGTAGTGGATCGGACCACCTCTACTTGAGTATTACTTCGAAACGTCAGATGCTATTTTTGCTCGTTGCGCGTTTTTTAACACGCTTTTATTAGGTCGACCTGTATGTAACTATGTAATGGAATCTAAGGTAACTAATTAAACCATCTTCCAAGGATCGTAGCATCATGAAAATTGGCAGCTGTATGTAGTTCTGATGACAATACAATAATATGGTACTGTCGAACTGATCTGATGATGAAGTCGGAAGATATGAACTGGAACTTCATGATGGAACATCGTATCATAGCTGTGTTTGGACTTGTTAGAAAAGTCTTGGAATGAACTTTGACCACTATTAGGTTTCAAGGTTTGATGATGAAGCCGGAAGATAGGCACTGGCATTCCATGATGGAATATCGTATCATAGCCGTGTTTGGACTTGTTAGAAAGGTCTTGTAATGAACTTTGACCACGATTAAGTTTCAAGGTCTGATGATGAAGCCGGATTTTTTGGTTTTTACGTGCATTTATAAAAGCGTGTTTTTAGTGTTTTTTTTAACTATTAATTTATTTATTTTGGCTTTCTTGTGAATTTTGATGTAATTTCACTTTATTATCAACGTCTTCAAAAATAAAAATATGATGAAAAGAAACTAGTTTGGTAGACGAAATTGCAGCGCGGGCGAACTGATTGCATAGTCCAATAATCTCGCACAGCATTATAAAAATCATAATAACTTCCGCCGCCGTCCCTAGATGCAAGCCACCCTTCATATAATAGTCCGCTTAAAAGGGCTAAATTGAGGATGAGGAAGTGAGCACATTGCACTTAGACGATATTTTCACAAGTGCTTGAGCGGGATAATGGACGCTTATTTATCGCTGTATTACGTTTCAGGATTATCAACGGGCGGCAGAGACACAAATATGCATTATAAAAAATAATTAACGCTCATGCGCTAGGTTAATTACAAGACAACGACGAGAGGGGAGTATAGAGAGGGCGCCCCCGTGAGAAAGTGACATCACGTGGACCGATGGCCCTATCGATGGGGCGTTACATTTCTTCGCACCTATGGGGTTAAAGTACCGGCCGTAAAATCTTTAACGCCTCAGAATAATATCTGATTTCTAGCTGTCATAATATCTAGCTGTCATAATCTCTATCCCTGGTCACATCAGTGACTTTGGGGAGCTAATGGGCCATTCTGTTCAGGATTGGTCACACTCACGTGTCAACACCCATCCGGCGGCCTCCACGCATGAAGTGCGAGCCCGGGCAGGACTGTGGCCTTAGGACTAGTTTCCCATAGGAATCAACCTTCTGGCGCTCCTGGACGGTCTGCGCACCATGCGGCGTAAGCCAATCGACTGTGCACTCTGACTAACAGTCGGGTGAGTCTGGAAGCAGTACTGTTTCCTATAGAGCAAGGTTGGTTGCGGACCTTACGGCGACTGCTCTTAAAACGACCATCGGCTACCCGATCCTGGGTGAACAGCCGGGCAAAGGATGCCGTGGTCCGCGATAGATTCGGTATACACCGTTTCACCGCTTCGTAAGGGAGAGGACCGCGCAAGCGACCTCGAACACGTAACCAATCGAGAGACCGGAGTAATCTGGTCGCAATTGGAAGTAAGGGCGTGAGTGTAACCCGCTGGGTAACACACCTAGTTATCTCGCGGTTAAGTCGTTGGCCTCTTACGGGCATGTGGCGGAGCTTGTCGGTGGACTATTTGTTCAAGTCTTCTGCATTCACTTCACGGGAGATAGAACGACTAATCGTTAAAACTTCCTGAGGTGACGGGTTCGCCCGTTGTAGTGGACAACTCTAGTGACTTCGTCGTCATCGTGGGTTACCATTTTCCAATTAAGAGGGATAAAATTAACAGATTTGCATGTCAATTTCACACTTACAAACTTATACCTACATATACACACATACCTACATATAAACACTTGAAAGTAACGTTGGTTGTAAGATATTGTCGTATGATATTAAACCGATTGTGAAATGTTACAATAAATAGCAGAATCAAACAAAATAAATTTCGTCTCATTCTCTTTCACCGTGAAGACAGCCTGACTTTGGAATGCTTTGCCAAGAAATGTGAGAACTGCGCCGAACATGTTTTAAAAATAGTATCAGAGAAATTTTTTAAATTTTCCAGATAAATTACTTTTCCCCTTCCCTCTTTTTCTTTTTTCTTTTGATTAAAACTTTGTTTATTATATGCCTTGTTTATTGGGATAAAATTAACGGAATTGCATTTTAATTCTGTCGATGAATGCATTAACAAGACACCCACATACACACGTTGCACGCACACATACATATAAACACTTTATAGTAGGGTTGGTTGTAAGAAATTGTCGTATGATAATAAACCCGCCCATTGTAAAATGTCACAATAAAGTGTAGAAACAAACAAAACTTCTTCTCATTCTTTTTCACCGTGCATGAAGCCCGATTTTGGTATACTTCGCCAAAAAATGTGAGAACCTCGCCGAACATAACGTTTTAAAAACAGAGTCAGGGAACATTTGAAATCATCCACATAAATTCCCTTACCTTTTCCTTTCATTCTCCT
The DNA here is from genome assembly GCA_944548615.1 of Micropterix aruncella. Classification (NCBI taxonomy): domain Eukaryota; kingdom Metazoa; phylum Arthropoda; class Insecta; order Lepidoptera; family Micropterigidae; genus Micropterix; species Micropterix aruncella. The sequence goes on from OX155950.1 coordinate 31,351,000, forward strand.
CCTTATTGAAGGTTTTTGTGCAGTAGGCTATGTTTATCGGGGTAAAATTAACGGAACTGTATTTCAATTATGTCGATCGAATGCAATAACAAGACACCGACTTACACACGTGCTAAACACACACATACATATAAACACTTCATAGTAGAGTTGGTTGTAAGAGACTGTCGTATGATACTTAATAAATCCGCCCATTGTGAAATGTCACAATAAAGAGTAGAAATAAACAAAACCAACTTCTTCTCATTCTTTTTCACCGTGTAATGAGCCCGACTATGGAATGCTTTGCCCAAAGATGCGAGAAACGCGTCGAGAATAACATATTTAAAAACAGACTCAGCGAATACTTGAAATCTTACACATAATTTCCCATTTCATTTCCCTCTCATTCTCCTCCTTTATAAACATTTGCATCCTATAGGCTTCAGTTTATTATTCTGTGCCCACGTAGAGTTAAATATTTTTTTTCTACTTATTAGATAAATCACTATATAGGTTACCAACGTAAGTTAGTGACTATCCACTAATCAGTACAGGTTAGCCCTAGAATATTATATTTAGACAATAACTTTGCCTTTTCTTATATATAAAACGTTTTTTATTTTATTTATCACAAGTAAATTTCAATTTACGATTACCAAAGAGAAAGAAATTCAAACAATTATTTACTTTACAGCAAGAATATAAACTCAATTATTAAAAAATGTTTTCTGATTTATGTCGCCAATTAAGCAAAGGTTGTGCTGGGGCGGATATTCTATAAACAGTTAAATATATTTCTATAAATATATTCTATAAACATATATTAGAATTTTAAAAACAAAATCCCTAACGAATAAGTTAATTCATTAACAAATAGAAATAGGTAATATGTAGTATTATTATTGTTATTATTATTATTATAGTATTATTGTTTTAATTATAAGCAATCGATACATTGAACTTACGTAATTTGTGCACGTATATTTAATATAAGTATAGACGGCTTTACGCAAATTGACTGTTTGTTATACGGCCTCATTTACAATTGCGAAGACTGTTTTTTTCGCATCGGAAGTAAACGTCCGCCGGGTCGGCGTATTATGCAAATACGGGGTCATGCGCAATAATTGCAAAGAGCATGAGACCATTTCGCCGAACGATATGCTAACGTCCTGGCGAGCAGTGGCCAGTGCATTTCAATGCAATGCGTTTATACCCCAAAAATGCTTACTGCTAAACGGTAAGGGAAATCATATTATAAAAAAAGCTCGTTGATTTTTAAGGACATCCTGGAAACTATAGTTTTTTTTCGCGAAGCGCAAATACTTGATATTAGGCAACTGTATTGTTTAAAAAATGCTTTAAATTTTAATCGCACGCAAGCAGAGACATCATTTCCTGCTAAGAACACAAGATCGGCACATGTAACACAAAATATAGTGCCCAGGAGATTTACATCGTTTGGACAACACCTATATCATCACCTTGCTTCAAGACTATTGAATATTTTAGAAAAACACTTCGATATTTCAGGACTGATACAGGTGGTTCTTAAAAAACGTCTCATTTTAGTGGTTACTTAGTAACGTCACATTTAGCACAACAGTGGTTAGATAGTAAAGGAAGAAAGGAAACTGAAAGTTTCCTCATAAAAATAGCAATACATTTAAACACCCTCACATTCCTAACAATATAAATTGCCTATATGTAAACAAGAGTAAATTCATGTTTTTATTTTTATAACATAATATTTTGTACAAAAATTTATTTTAAAATTATTTTCTACTACTTTTATTATTAAATGATTATTCTGTTTTTTTAGTGATTATTTTGTTTTTTTTTCATAAACATCTTTTCATAAAACTAAACTTATTTTTTTTTATTTTAAAATAATATCATATAAAATTGGCGTTTCCATTGGAACAGATACTGCCTAGTTAGATTTAACGCAAAATCATTATGTAAAAATGAATCCTAAATAATTTTTTAAATAAATAAATAAATATACACTAAAATATTTTTTGCTTGGTCGAGGAATAAAGGCAAATAAGTACCTTAGCCGGACGTTTTGAAGCCCGTCACTCCTCCTTCTTCAGAGGCAGAAGAATACCGTCTCTGTCTGTATAATTCTGACTGTTCTGTTCTGTCAACCGAGCTTGTACGTAGTATCGTCCGATAGACCTACTTTTTAAACCCTCAAGCTTTCTGAACAGCGTGCCTGTAAGTGTCTAGATTTCTAACCCATATATTAATATTGAGAATATGTAGCATCTTAGATATCCGATCCTTAATTGTAAGTTGATGTTTTTCTCGCAAATTACTTAATTCAACTTAAAAAAAGACACCATTGCATTTTTCTTAGCGGATTTTTATCTCTTTTCTGATATTGTGGATGTCGTTTAAATGGCAGCCACGGTAAATCAGTCTTCTGCAGTCGAAATCCGTGTATTGTAACTTTAAATGTGATTACCGGCTTTTTGCTAACTATCATGTACCTACTTGGTCTTTTCGGGTTTAAGCTTCAACCTCTGTTCGTCATATACTCTCGTGACATGGTCAATGAGGTGCTGGGGCAGCATCATCTGCATATCTTATATTATTGATGTTTACACTTTTTACCCAGGCCCTAATTTCGGATTTATAAAGTTCTTAAAGATGAACTAAGAGAGTAAATATTAAAAAGCAGAGGTAATATTGAACAATCCCCTTTGACTCCGCGCCGATTACCCCACCTCTTTCGAAATATTTCGGCCAATATTGATTTATGTGAGCTCTTTGGTGCCATAGAGATTAGTAAAGCTACGCAAGTCACTTGCACTGTCACTTGCACTACCTGCAAATTCTTTTGTACTCTCTTATTTCTTGACTAACTAAAAAATCTTTTATCTGTAAAAAATACAAATGTTTGATTATAAACACCGTTTTAACCACCATTCGGTAGTTTCATAGATACGAACAAACTTGGCTGTTAAAAAAAATGGTTAGAGAAAATGGATTAAAATCACCAACCCCAACATCACCACGTTCAAGGCCAGGCTCCAGGAGCACATACATCTAAAACCATAGCATAACCAACACTTATCCATCTTCTCCTTCTCGCGTCCCTTTACGTCCTTCGCCCTCTTTCTTTCCTCTGAGTCTTAATTTAATTGTAATCTGTTTATATTATAATTTTAATATTAATTTTGGGTAGCCAACCCCAAACTTGCAATAAAAACTTAAATTGTAGGTTACCTGATAGACTACAATGCAATAAGCTCGCCTTCTTTAACTCGTCGGACGCCAACAGTGCCTATAGGCACTTTGCGTCGTTTGACATATCCGCGCGTAACCGTTTCGGCCGGCCCCCACATACCTATATTATATAAATTAATATAAATATATAATATATAAATTAATATAAATATATAATATACACGAATAACAAGATAATTACTAGGTGACAAAAGGGAATTGATGAAACTATGATATTGTCAGTATTTATTTACAAAATCGACGGAAAAGTTGCGGGTAGTTTTTTTCGCGCGAAGGCTGGCTTTTGACCGGTTAATAAAAGTAAATAGTTTAATTATTTATTATTATTATTATTATCAAAATGCAATGCTTCGCCGTCTAACGTCTTCTAGGCGCAGAAGACGTGAAATGTGTTTTATAAATGTATCATCAGAATTGTACTTTCAAGGTGTGATAGGGCCAGAAAGACGATACTACGATTGCTTGAAACCTTCTAGGGAGACTCAAAACAGGAACAAACGCCTTGTCGGGACTGACGCCGAGACGAGGGAAGCTCCTTGAGAATTTTCGCGTATTTTTCGTTGAGATTAGCGGCTCGCCAAGTGCGAAGGGACGCGAACGGTCCGCTTTCCTACCGGTCAGCGGTCAGAGGTCATCTCGCAGCCGGCCTTTGGCCAGCCGAATAACGGCTATCGCATTGCAACGGACTTTATTCATACACGGGCTATGCGAAAACTGACCATTAAGGGGTTAAACATTGAAAGACCCTTCGATTTCATTATTTTTATTAGATAGCCATGCCTTTCCTGCTGCGCAAGCATTGCGTACGGAGATTAAGGTACCTACCTGTATAATTGCGATGGAATCCCCTTGTATTGTCTACAGGTACAGAGTTGTTTTTCGGTTAATTTAATAGTGTGAAAAGTTATCGTTGTGTTTATGATATAATTATTCTAATAATCTATATTGCTTTTACATTAACTTCTACTTTATTACGCAACTTCTAACTTCTAACTTCTACTTTATTACACATATTACGCAATTCTATGCCTAATTAAAAGTTTTCACAATTAAACTAGTGCATATTGTTACATAGTCCAGTAACCTTGTCATGGTTATAGGGGGCCTAATTTGCATCAAGTAAGGGCAGTTAGTTTTTTCTTTCTTGTATGGGATGTGCCTGAGATGCAAAATCTTTTAAATTTTGCTATATTTTGAAAGGCTGTATATCGGAAACTATTAAAACTACCTCGCACATTTTTATCTCACATTGTAGCAAATTTAATCCAGCTTGAAAATAAATGAATAAGTTATATAAGAAAATAGAATAGATAGTTTAAAAAAGACAAAAGTATTTTTAAAAAGAGCTCCTTCATGGTAAAAATGGGAAAAATATGAAAAAAGTGCAAAAAAGTTTTTGACAATTCAAAATTGTTCCGGAGGGCTGTCGAAGTCGAAAAATTGGATTTCGAAACCTTGCATCTCAGGCACATCCCATATAAGAAAAAAGCAAAACTTACTACCCCTTTTGATGCAACTTATGATGTACTAGGTTACTGGACTAATATAATAGCATAGGAATAAAAAGTGATGAAAATACAGTTTTTACATAAGAAGGTAAATATCGAGAAAAGGGGTAGGGGAAGCCACCTTATAAATGTAATACGTATATTTTACTAATTACATGAGAAAAATTGCCTACATATATATAATCATTTATATAATAAGGCATGTTAATAATAAAAATATATAAAGCATAGGTAATATAAATATATATAATAGGTATACATAATAATATATGTATAATGTTATAACTATCATAATAATAACAGCACTATAATAACTATCATATTTTACAATATTTAATAGATGAAGAAATACTATTTAATACGAAAGTTGTGGTGAATCGTGTTTTTACACGACTGCCTAACAAAAAATGAGTGTAATGTGTTTAGGGTTAATCTATGTATGTTTTCCGTTTCTTCATTCCTCCATAACTTTTAAACGCTTGAACCGATTTAGATGTCAATAAATTAACATAAATATATTGAGTTTTGTGTTAAATGAAAGGTCTGATCAGGTACATTCTAAAAATGTATATGTATCTATATGGATAAATACAAAAACTACAAATATTTTATAAAAAATCGTAATATAAATAATTATAATTACAGTTTTTCACTTTTTGTAACAGCGGTCGTGTTTTTTATTCTTTGAATATATTTAGGTACTTGTTAATTTTATTAGAATAAGTATTTAGATTATACAATCTAAGTGTTACAAAAAAAAATACCATAATTAGTATAGACCATCTGTAGCCAAAAATAAGTCTTTAGTCCTGGTCTTATTATTTGGCATTCGATAACAGATTCTGCCAATATAATAAGGACAATCTATTTTACTATTTAAAGAATTTGAAAAAAACGTAAAACATATTGTAGGCGTAAATCATATTTAGATATAAATAATATTCTTACCCCGATACACGTTTTATAACATGACATACTCTCTCAAAAACATACATTTCAATATTACTTATCATTATTATTATTACCATTACCATTGCCAACATGAAGTGCAAAATTTGAGTTTCAGGTGGCGTTTTTCTATAATTAGCGTACCTATGTTTTGTTTCTCGACGACAGCGTTGCAGTGAGCTCGCCATCGCCAGTCGCGATTAAGTGCGATTTGCATAATGCATAATATGAACCGCTCGCCGCCTCGCAATTTTTGTGACATTTTTAAGCATTCGTAACGTTTCTTTTCCCCGCATTTTTACCGGCAATATAATCACTGCTTCGTTCCAGTTAAATTATTGGATACATCACCACAATCGACTATAATATTTGCGGCTAACGGGCAAAGGGGGCATGAAAACCTGTTTTGGAGATATAGCAAAAAAAAGTTTAATAATTCGGGTCAAATGGGAGAATCAATGAAATAAATCAAATTGTTAAATATAATTTTCTTTAACTAAAAGGGATTTCGTGTATGCTAAATACGGCACATACTTTAATTAAATAAAGATATGAAAAATATAAAAAAATGATTATACTTAGCGTCATATTCACTTAATAACAGACTTCCAAATGAGACTTGATTCTATTTACCCCAGTATATTCAATAAAGTTTAAAATTTCAACAAAATCGAGAGAACTGCCCGAAGAAGCTAAATATTATGATTTTCAAAAAATACTACAATCTTTACCTACATTCATTACTAGATTTGCCATTCACTGTCAAAGAGCGGATTTCCATACTGTTTGCGTTTATTTCGTCTCGCAATATAGTGTGTCAACAGATTATAGTCGACTTTGTCCTGCTTACCCAAACCTGTTAAAAAACGAGTTTACTTTTGTCTTAAGTCGACTTATCTTCGTCTACCTAAACTAGTGTGAAAAAATGACAAATTTGACCATCGTCACAATGTCATATTTCGCTTTCTATAGAGAATAAAAATAGATTTTATTTTACTCTGTCGAATGCAATATTTCAATTTCAATTTCAATTTATTTCCAAAAAAATCTTAACAGATTGTAGAAACTTAATATTTAGGTACATTTAAATTACAGTCTATTAGTCCGTTTTTACAATATTTAAATTTATCACCACGTACATACAGTTACTTCATTATTGCTTTTAGGGCATCAAAATCATTTTTAAGATTTATTTACTAAAACCACAAACTAAAATAATCAATAAAAATAATCAAGAAATTAAAATCAGAAAAAGTCAGACTAATAAAAAAATGCTACTTAAAATTGACAAAAAAAATGGCCAAAAAATTTGAAAAATTATTTAAAATTAACAAACTTATCGATCGAGTAAAAAGCTTTGTCTAATAAGAATTCTTTAAGTAACTTTTTGAATAAGCTTTCCACTTGAATTGTTTTTAAACTTTCCGGTAGCCTGTTAAAGTAATATGGCCCGGAGTATTTTGTGTCTTGCCTTGCTGAGTTTAGTTTAATACATGGTATAAAAATGTTTAATTTATTTCTCGTGTTTTTAGTATGTGTATCTGAAAACTTTTTATAATGTGTTTCTTTATTCTTAAAAAACTCAGTCATTAACTTAAAGAGATAGAGTGAGGTTAAGGTGAGGATTCTTAGCCTTTTAAAAATGGGTCGACACGACTCTTCCCTTTTCACCTTTGCAATTATTCGCACTGCTCTCTTTTGGAGTATAAATATGGGTTCCCTATGACAAGCATAACAATACTTAAGTTAATTAGCCCAAAATATTGCGTTTTCCCACATATAACACGTTTCAACCGTTACGATTTGGCTAAAAGAATAATATATGATATCATTGGTCGCGCAGCCAAATATGTCTATCGAGGAAGCCGCACACACAATGCACTATTCCGAAATCCCGCATCGGTCGCGGTGCATTCAAAAAAAGACTTATATATTCACTTTTGAGTTATTGTTCATCTCGCCGTTTGCAATGTAATGTCCATCGCGCTGTTCCCATGGTGCTGACCATAGCAGATCCAGTTCCGTACGGCGAGTAGGTCATTGAGGTCATTGCCGTAGTCATAGGCTATCCCGTGACCTTGTGACATCAGATTCGTCTTCTAGTCGCCAAAAGTGCAGCCGGTTCGCTAAAAGGGAAACCTGTTCGGGGTTAGTTGGATTTCGTTTGGGGTAGGCACCTAATAAGACGTGGGCTAGCGCAACAATGCACCTCTCTGCGCGTCCTTTGCAGTTTTTAGTTACCCCTTCGTATAAAACAATTTTAACTGTATGTCCACTAAAATCATGATTATATTGTTATATAAATATATATTGGTATATAAATCATGATTGTCTACTAAAATCATGATTAGCCTCTAAAATCATGCTAGTACAGCAGATAGTTTTTTTTAAATGAAGGATAATTTTGGAGGTAAACGCAATTCCTCAAAAAGAATGATTATAATCGACTCAATTTCTTTTTGGGAACAAATCATGCAAAGAAACATAACGTCTTAAGTACCTAGAAAGGTCCCAAAATTGGCTTTTTCATGATTCTTCTAAATTTTAGAAAATACCAATTTGCCAACATTGCGACGTGTATTGTTTAAAAATACAATAAAACCAAAATACAGAGAAGACTTTTTAGTCTTCTTTAACTATAATTTTATAACACATACATACATCCATTTTATAACACATACATGCATTATAATACAAACGTCGATAATTTGCTATAAAATTATAGATGTTTGTGTTACAATATAACAAAATTTCTGAGAAGTCTTCCCAAATTAATCGAAAAAAAACTATTTTTGCAAGAAAAACAGCCTTCCATGAAAAGACAATTTTAAGCGTTTTCTGGTAACTTTAAACTTAACGCACCTTTGAAGGATTTGATCTTAAAAAGGAAACTAAATCGATTGGCACATTTTATATAAGGCAATGCGATTTCCTCATAAAGAATGGCTTAAAAAATTAATTTGATAAATCCAAATTCGCTTAATAAATATTGTAGTAATGTGCCTACATTTACTACAAATTTGGAAATAATAATTCTATAGCATTGGCGCCTGCAATGGAGGAGGGGGGGGGGGGGGGAGATGGGGTGTTTGCGCACCCCCCTACCTTTTTTATCATGCATTGAGCTTTCTTAAATAAGTCTTGTTTTATGGAGCTTTTCAAAAAGGACCAAGATTTCTACGCAAGTGTCAGTGAAGCTTTGGAAATTCGTCTTTCCCTACCAACGACTATGTAAATAGCCAAGAAGACTTCTGCACTTCGTCGTAATCAACGATGGGACATGATCAACTCAAGGGACTCTACATGCTATCTTTGCACCGAAAACGCGTGCAATTTATCTGTGGATATTGTCGAAATGAGTAATCTAAACCGATAATCAAAGTCTTCCAACTTAAGTTTTATCTTTCTATGAATAGAAGATAAATAAAATTGAAAATTTAATTTCAACGCTTATATCGAACCATTGACATTGTCAAGTAATGAAATCACAATTCACAACTAAATTTAATTTGAGAAAATAAAATTGTTGTTGTTTTTTGTTTTCTACTCTTTATTGTGCAATTTTATTATTGTCGGGTTTATTATCATACGACAATCTCTTACAGCCAAACCTACTATCAAGTGTTTATATGAATATACGCGTGTAACATGGGTGTAAGTGTGTGTCTTGTTATTGCATTCGATCGACGCAGTTAGTAGAGGGTTAATTATATTCTGTTTAAATTCGGGTAATTATTGTAGTAGGTAAGTAGTAGACTCTTTAAATGTTATATTACATATTAGCTATGAAGTATTATGACCTCTAAGAATGTCACCATATGAGGCGAACGTTTTTAAGCATCTGAATTATTTTAATGCAATAATATTAATATTATTTCATTACAGTTGTTATTGTTTATAATTTTAATTTAGTTGTCTATAGTTCAATAAAAGGCGTTGAAATGCTAATACTTAATTCTTATAAGTAGAATGTGTACATTATAATTTTCGAGGCACACTGAAAAAACATTGGATTGACTCTTACATTCCCATTTTGTTTTTACGGTTTTATACAGAATAACGATGTTTTCATCGTAATTTTGTTGAATTATAAGGAATTTTGTTGAAACTCCATTAGTCTATTATATGTATCAACATTTTCTTTACAGTTAATAAGGAAATAACAATATTGTAGTTTCAACATGATTCATGTGTCCGACTATAACCGTACGTATACATGGTGTCATGTTAATAGCGAGATCACAATGTCGCTAAGTGATAAAATATTATAACATTATGGTTTAACATTACGGCTTGGTAATTACGCGTCATGTTAATTCATACGTAGGGATAACAGCCCGAGATATATATGTAATCCTTGTTGAAACATGCGTATATTACATCGCTATACAGTCAGGTCCAACCTTCTCACCGTATAGTGCATCTGATTCCGTATAATCTAAAATGCAATATTATTCATAAGAACATACCCCATTCACCCATCTATATATAATATTTAGAGGCTCAACGACGTTTGTATGTATGTATATTTAAAATAATGTTTCTCCCATTTATGTGTTTTTATGTAAATTTAGCCTGTATGGAAGGGGGAGGGGGAGGCTCTCCGACAATTGCCCCTTCTTGCAAAAATACAGCGGATGCCCATATCCTCCGGAGTCCGGGATAAGAGCAACAATAGAAACCTGAAACCCTCTCCAGAATTCCAATATAATAGTTTTCTAAAGCAAACATTATAAACATTAGACTAAACGTCTCGTACGAAATTCCCGAGATCGTTTCGCGAATGCATAATGCAATTACGCGCGGAAAGACCACCGCATTGTCGCATGCAATTCATGTTGTTTCTACTACTTTGAGCTGTAAAAAACAGCATTGTTTAGGGGGGCGGTCATACGACTTAGCGGTATATATTAGGGATGGACATCGATGTTCAATCGAAAACATCGATGGTGCCTTATCGATGTTTTACACCATCGATGTGTCTCCGTCGATATTTCTCATGTATACATTATATTCTCATTTGCTCCATATATGAATAATAATATTTTATGGACGTTGATATTTCTTAACACTTTAACCGCTGGGAGGCAAAAAGGCTAAAGGCCTATTGCAGTGGTTGACAGATCTGCACGTAGCCGTTTTGGCTGCTCTCCTTATATATTATATAAATATATACTACATGTCTAACAATATTAATTATTAGTTAATAGGGGAGAATTTATAAAACAAATGATATTGTTAGTATTTTTTTACAAAATCGACCAAAAAATGTGCGGCGGTTAAACGACCTGGATTAACGATGGTCAAACGACGAATCGGATATGGATTAAACATTGCCATTTCCTATTTTTACAAGCTTTTATTTACCTTGCAATGTCAGTAGTTTTGTTTGTTTATGTCAAATCTTGCAATCTGAATTACTAGCACTGCCTCGTATCCTATGAAGTTGACTTTTTACACGTTGGTTCAGTTCCGATGACGATACATTTTTATGGTGAGTATGACCTGATTCAACAATCAGGATTGGTTACCGACGAGGCTACTCTTCCACGCTAAACAGTACAGACACATCATTTTGTATACGCATTCAATTATGATAGCCTGTTCTAAGTTTCACCATGATATAGCTCCTGCACCCAGAGTTGGCTCCCGACAAGGGGACTCCTCAGCGGTCAACTGCACAGAAACGATTTTTTTAAACGCATTCAAATATGATCGCCCGTTCTAAGTTTCACCGCGACAGGACTGATGCACACAGAGTTGGCTCCCCACGAGAGGACTCCTTAACGGTCAACAGCACAGAAACGAAATTTACGCATTCAATTATGATAGCCCGTTCTACAATGACATGACTGCTTCACCCAGGGTTGGCTCGGGACAGAGCATTTGAATAAAAGCTGGTTTTTTAAAATGTGTGTTTACTATTTAATTATTAATTTGTATAAAAATACTCTTCTATTTCTTTAATTTTCAAAACCTACGTAGAATTATACATAACAGCACTGTGTTTATCTCTATTACTGATTATATCTGAAGAAAACTCGAACGATGTTTTTTAAAAGAAATATCGATGTTTAGATGATCCAAATAGAACGATATATTTCGATCATCGGTGTTTCCGCTACGATGTTGGTATCGATGGTAACATCGATGTTTTCCTTCGATGGCCATCCCTAGTTTGTATTGGGTGGCCGATGTATAACGGTCGAACCGCGAATCCCCTTGTTTATTCGACGAAGAATGGCAAATTTTTAATGCGCCTAAACCGCAAAGTCGCCTGTCACTCCATCCTGACACGCAAGTGGATTAGGTTTTATATAAAAGTATGTATAGTATTATTATTTCTACTAGAAAATAAAATATGTTTAATTTTTGATTATTCAAATTTACCTAATCTTTTCGAATCGATTAATTCTAAATATAGGTAACTAACTGGTAGGCAGCTATGCAAAATCACTGTGGTCCCCGTCCTTTTAACTGTCAAATATTCTAGGGATATATACCTTTAAATTAAATAATATATCCATACATATACAAATTTCGGAGGATGGAGCTCTATAAAGAAAAAATATATCCTCCATTTTACATGGCAATAAAGGAGTCCCAGGATCAAATTTGGGAATGCATATCGCATTTAATAGATAAAGATGAATGGGTGTTCCTGACTTGTAACTGATTTGTCCCGGGCTTGTCACTGGCTGTTCCTGATTCACAAAACCGCTGGCATTAAAAAACCATTTGACTTTTGGATATAGTTTCTTACAAGCCAAACCAAACGTCTTATAATTGAAAATTATTAAAAATAACTATGGCTAAAAACTCTTAACGATACCCAACTCTAAAATGAAATAATGTTTTACGTCGAGTGGAGTGAGATCCACATATTTCGTATATAGATAAGCAATATTTTACAGCTAACCCTAAAATAGAATTTATTAAGGTTTGTGAGTGCTAAGAGATATTTGCTTAGTGATGATCTGAACGAGGAAATAGAAGATGAGATTTTTATTACAGAAGGGAGCTGGTTCCCTACTGAATGGCTTGAATAGCGAAGGCATATGTAGAACAAGATGAGCGATGAAGAGGAGCTGTTACGCCCGCCGCACAAGCTCACACTCGCACTCGTTCACGATACCGCGCCGATTAGCACTGACATTGGTCGACAGCAGGTGCAACCGCATTTGCTCACACGTGTACGTACATCAGTGGCTCGCGTCGCCGCGTCGCAAATCGTGCAAGATGGACGCGATAGATTTAAGTTCTGAATCCGACAACGATAACGTATTATTAAATAGATTACGGTTAATAAACAAAGTGTCTGGCAAGAAAATCTGGAAGAGCTCTTATATGTTCAAAAGAAAAACGCATGGAGAATTCACATTAACTTCCGAGTTTTCCGACGAAAAATTCAAGAATTACTTTAGATTATCTAGGGACGAATTTGAAGAAGTACATTCATTAATTGCTTCACATTTAGAAGATCAAGGATGTGGTGGTCATGAAAGAATTAGTACTAAAGAAAAATTTGCTATTTTTTAAATTTGCGATTCGTTTCCAAATAGAATCTTTTAATTTTATTTTCATGTAGTCTGGGTGTTTTACGTCGTATAAACCTTTTTCGCTTCGAACGGCTTCAATTAATTCTTCCTCCATGTTATTGTTTTCAAACACTGGCGGCACTCGCACGTCTCGCCCGTATTCGCTCATGTACCTACGTGTCTGAGTCGACACGTGAGACCAAATGCGGAGTTCGGTACTATTCCATACGTTTTATACGCCGCCACTCGCGCGCGGTCAGTGCAGGCCAATGCGAGTGTGAGCTTGTGCGGCGGGCGTTAGTGTGTTATCCTGCTGTGATCGTTGTGGTAGAGCATGATTATCATAGAAAACGAAAGCTTTCATCAAGATATAAGGGAGAAGTGGTTTTATATACCGTTATAGAGAAGAGACAATTTGTACGTCTTTCACTCCCTGATCTTGTGACGGTACGCAGTGACATGTTCGAACTTATGGATGTTATTTTCGTAACGTGTGCAAACTCTGTATGATACAAAAAAACAAAAATATGTTTTTTTTACAAGCTTTTATTTACCTTGAAATGTTTGTTAGAATGTTAGTATGGTAGTTTGTTTATATCAAATCTTGCAAGCTGAATTAGAACCACATGTTGGTTCAGTTCCGATGACAAAGCATTTTTATGGTGAGCATGACCTGATTCTACACCCAGGATCGGCTCCCGACGAGGCTACTCTTCCACGGTCAAGGGCACAGGTACACCATTTTCTATACGCATTCAATTATGATAGACGTTTCTAAGTTTCACCATGACATGGCTGCTGCACCCAGGGTTGGATTCCAACGAGGAGACTCCTCAACGGTAAACAGCACAAACACGAAATTCTGTATAGCATTCAATTATGATAGCCTGTTTTAAGTTCCACTATGAAATGGCTGCTGCTCCTAGGGTTGGCACGGGATAGAGCATTTTAATGAAAGCTTGTTATGAAAATGTGTTTTTACTATTAAGTTATTTGTTTTCCAAACGAAATACTTCTGCGAATTAAGGTATTCGATAAAGAACCTAATTACAGACGAGCCGAAGGTCTAACTAATTCCATTTAATCGTCTCCAATAACAAACTGTCGCTGTAAGTGTTCGCCAAAGGCCGCTTGTAATATTTAACGTGGGATTAGGTTGTCGGTGGCAGGTGACGGCGCGGGCGTCGTGTCGCCCTGGAGGCCAGATCGGCCCGCGTGACGGTACAGGCGGTGTCCACCGATGAATAATCGACGCTCATGCAAAAGTGTCGCATGCGAAATACGTCCAACCATATCTCATGTAAAATTCAGCACATTTCAACTTTTGTCCCCTTTATTACAAGAAGCCATATTCGCTTGATACTTTATTTAGCTCGGGCCGGCTATGACTTATTAAGCAACTGCGCCAAAGTAATCGATAAAAAGGTACCTACTTATTCGTACTTAGTTTAAAATTAAAATTAAACAACGACAGCCGTTTACGATATTAGACCCGGTATTATCTACACCACCACCAGTCAGCACCATGTACCTAAACCCGAAAAATATCTTTTCTAAGATCACAAGTAGCATATTTTATATTCCTTGTATGTAGGTATATTGTAAATAATTTAAAATATATTGGGTTTTGCTATCATTATATACTACCCTACGTCTAAATTTCATTGTTTATCCTAGATGCTTTTAATAAAATAAAACTCAAAAAATTAATTATTAAGTATTACAGGAGTCCCAGAACTGACTGACATGGTATAGGTGGCTATAGCATGTCAGTCAGATAGCTTTGGTCAAGGCCTACCTAAATAACAAAACATGTGATCAGCAAAATCTCGTATTTTCCAAAAAATAAAACAGTATTTTGAGAAAAATAATTTAATTAGGTACCAGGGAAATTTCGTTACATTTTTTTGATAATTAAAGGTAGTTACGGATATTGTAACTATCCGTAACTATCCGTAACTACCTACGCAAGGCGGCGATTATTTAAATCTTTCGAAAATGTGGTATAACTCGAAAATTATAAGGGCCTCTCTAGACGATCAAGCATGCTTGTCAAGCATCGCGTCGCGGGCTGGGAAGAGATCGTAAACCGCAAGAAATATGCAAATGTTTTTTTTTATATTTAACAAAAATGCCTAATTTTGTAGTTTATACCAGGGAGTCACTTTAATTACACGTAATTGATTGATGAATGACGTGACTCTCAGGTTACAACTACAAAATTAGGCATTATTGGTAAATATTTAAAAAGATTTTTGCATATTTCCTGTGGTTCACGATCCCCTTCCAGCCCGCAGGGCGATGCTTGACAAGCATGCTTGATCGTCTAGAGAGCCCCTAAGATTTTGTGAACATGTGTTACGTTAATTAGGTAGGTCTTGACTTACACTCTTACCACCTAAAATAATAACACAAAAAGTCGTAAAACATTTAAAATAAACATCAGAAAGTACAGATTTTTCGATTAAAATTCAGTAAAATTTCATTATTTTCAATTTCATTTGTGAATATGTGTTTGTGTACATACGCTGTGTGAGTACAAACTATATATTCCTAAGAAAGTTCCAGTTTGTCAGCAGTATATGGAGGGGAAAACTGGGATATGTTACTTATACTCATGATTTCATTGCCGCTCTGTTTACTGACATATGTAATATACCTACTTAGACCAGCTATCCAACATGGTGTGCTCAGTGACCGTACATTATAATATAGGTACTATCTTTTATGGATCTTCCCTGCAAATAACAAATTTTCAATAAATAATTAGCATTAGGGGTTTTCGTGTAATTAGCCATATTTAAGAAGATTCCGAACCTAAAAACTCCAAAACGGGTCATATTTGAGGTAAATTGTATTAGTCATCAGGCACGTATCCATACTTCAGTTTCGAGGGGGAGGGGGGGATATTTATTAAAACAACGCACGGCACCCACCAAACTTGAAGTTGTCCGTACAATGAAACGAAAATTCGCCGGATTTTGGGGGTTAAATCCTAACAACCCCCCCCCCCCCCTTCCCCCCGGATACGTGCCTGACACTAGGTACATACTCGTAAGTCGCGGATTATCCCTGATTCCCAATTTTTTCTCGACTTTTTTTACTCATAAAATTTTGGGGGGACGCTTCCACTGTGTGTGTCCCCTCCCCCCCACCTGGATACGAAAATGGTAGTCATAAATGTTCTAGATAAATGTATCTTTCCCATGGTAAATACGTTATTGTTATTGGAGAGGTGGGCTCAGCGCCCATACATTATAGATAGAATTACAGAATTTTTGCAAAAAAAAATAGAAATTTAGCAAAAACAAAATTAAATATATCAAAATTTTGCTAAAATTCTCATATACTGCATATAAAACAACTTTTAATAGACCTA
This sequence comes from Micropterix aruncella, assembly GCA_944548615.1. NCBI lineage: Eukaryota > Metazoa > Arthropoda > Insecta > Lepidoptera > Micropterigidae > Micropterix > Micropterix aruncella. The sequence continues at coordinate 31,367,610 of OX155950.1, forward strand.
AAATTATTATTTACTATTAATTGAAGCTATCATTGTTGTACTTCCAATAATTGATCATTTAGGTTCGTTCTGTCCGTAACGGCGACATTATATTTAAAAAAGAAGCGTTCTGCTTCTACGTTGTTCAACTAACAGCGTAGAAGTAACTAACTCTGTAACGCTGCTTGAGCATAGGTTTATCAAGCATCATTTAGTACCTACCCCCGGAATTGGCATCTTCATTCCTATTTACTGATTGAAGCATTAGGCGGTGCAAGTGAGTATACCCAATAATCAGCTCTGTTTGAGAATGTTCTCTGAAAAAAATATTTTTTGAGAAGTTTTCGAGTAATGTATTTTGTTTTAAGGTAGTGACTTGCTGCCACAGATGGGCAAAATAATTGACCAATATGAAAGTAGGCTTCATTTGTTGTATTTATTATCATCTAGAGTAATTTTAGAGAAACTTTTTTTAGGTGCGTATTTTCGATTTTTTTCAAATTTCGAAAATTTTTCCATAAATTCGGATCTATTTCGTAAAAACGAAAATTCCGTACCTCTAATTATAGCCTACTGCCCTTTGCAACACTTGAATCATAAAAGACGAGCTGCATGAAAATATGAGTGAATGTTGTAAAATATTTGCGTGGTAGACCACAATATTGGCGAACCACACGACCGACGATGATCAAGATAGAGAAAAATTACCACTCCTACCGATAGCAGCGATTAGAACGCCATAAGCAACAGGACATCAAAAGGATTGAAAACAGTATAATAGATACTCTATGTAAAATCCCATGGCGTAATACTTGGACCACTGAACAACTAGGGTTGTCGACTACAGCGGGCGAGCCCGTCACCTCAGGAAGTTTAAACGATTATTCGTTCTATCTCCCTGGAGTGAGCGCAGAAGACTTGGACAAAACAGTCCACCGTCTAGCTCCGCCACAAACTCGTAAGATGCCAAAGCCTTAACCGCGAGATAGCCAGGAGTGTTACCCAGCGGGCTTACACTCACGCCCTTAATTCCAATTGCGACCAGATTACTCCAGTCTCTCGATTGGTCACGAGTTCGAGGTCGCTTGCGCGGTCCTCTCCCTTACGAATCGGTGAAACGGTGTATACCGAATCTATCGCGGACCACGGCATCCTTTGCCCGGCTGTTCACCCAGGATCGGGTAGCCGATGGTAGTTTCAAGAGCAGTCGCCGTAATGTCCGCAACCATCCCCGCTCTATAGGAAACAGTACTGCTTCCAGACTCCCCCGACTGTTAGTCAGAGTGCGCAATCGATTGGCTTATGCCGCACGGTGCGCAGACCGTCCAGGAGCGCCAGAAGGTTGATTCCCAGGGGAAACTGACCATAGGGCCAGAGTCCTACACAGGCTCGCACTTCATGCGTGGAGGCCGTCGGATAGGTGTGACCCATGAGTGTGACCAACCCTGAACAGAATGGGTCTTCGTGGCCAACTCAGCAAGGGCCCATTAACTCCCACTGAACAATTGAAGAATGGGGTCAATTGGCAAATTCAAGATAAAAAATGGTGAAATTGCGCCAAATAGCGATTTGTAACAGACGAAATGAAAGCCGTTACTCTGATCTTCCTTTACTATTTCCCCATTTCCTAACTTATCCACACTTCAAGAATTGGTTTTAAGTTGTTTAATAACGGTCGATTATTCTCAGAATTTTACGTTTCATGGATCAGATATTTGTTTCTTTGTTTGAAAAACTAGTGTAGTGTTTGTACAATATTTATTGGTTATAATAAATAATTTATTATAAATAAATAAATGTCCAATTAATAAATGATTTATTTATTATTTTTAACTATACCAATTGTTACAGTAAATGATTTATTTATTGGTCATAAGAAATGATAATGATTATAATAAATACTACTATTTCGTTGTATATCATTAGCCAACTTATTTTTTAAAAATCTAGCTACACAATCACTGAATTAGTAACTCCTTTGAAAACTTGGTTGTTTGTTTGATTGTTTGGACAATTTTATTGCACACCCTATAGAGTACAACAAGGTGGGCCTATTGTCAAGTGGCAATATCTTACGACCATACTATTGTTATTGTGACTAAAAGTTTATGTTAGCAAATTAGTATATAACAAATTTAATGTTTGTACAATATTGGTCGTAATAAATGAGTGCAATGACATAATAAACATAAAAAAGAAAATAAAACAGAAATTAATAACATGTGTCAACTCAATACCGAAGGGAGGAATGGGATATAAAGACAAGCTAGAAGGGTGGGAAGGTGGAAGGAGGAGGAGTTTTTATACTTTATGTATAAATTACAATTAAGTATGAAAAATTCTCTCAGATTTTTTAAACTCGATCAGGTTTTAAAGTTGTCTCAGAGGCAAAGGCACAAAGTTCCAATCCTACTACACATAATGAAACCTTAGGTATACTAATGTATCCGGCCAGGTTTCCTCCTGTCTGGAGTTGTTCGATCTAGACTACTATAGTCTAACTAAACGAAAAGCTAATTGTGAGAGGAATAACCCTAGATAGAAATATCTCACATACAATATTAATGCAGTCATAAAAACCTACCGATCTGTATTCCTCACCCTCCTGTATTTTATATTAAAATTTGGTTTTATCTGTTATACATATAATATATGTTTATGTAATACATAAGCATATATGTGTGTGTTGCTATTAAGCATGTTTATGTATGTAAATGTAGTGGCTTCATCCGAATTAATATAGTAGGCGAGCTGTAATTTCAAATTCAAATAAATTTTAATTCAAAACCCATGTTATTCTTTTTTAAGAATGAGCTATTTTTTGTCTTTCCGTGGTTTGTTGTTGCTCAAATATTTTCGTTTGTTCAACCATGGTAAAATTGAACATTTGCATTATTTTCAAATATGAGATCCTGTGCCGGTGTTTCCTATTAGAGTTTCTTGCAGTCTGGCTATACAGTTACCGTAAATGTGTACTGTTAAGAACTGCAAACAATGACGGAGGATCTCGCGATTAAATAACCAAACCTGCCTGGCCAATCGCTCATTGCCAATGCTTCTGCATGACAACGTATAGCAATAGATTCCACTGCAAACAGTCGCAAAGTTACAAGTGTTGCGGCTGGAGACTCTTGGTCTCCCACCGCACTTGCCAGACATTCCTCCAACAGAGTTTTTTTTTCAGAATTTAGATAACTTTTTAGTAGGGAAAAAAATAACTTTGAAGAGTCCGTGAAACACGCATTTAAAGCATTCAATACCTTCTGTCCACGAGAGTTTTACAGCACCGGAATTAAGCAACTCCCATTAAAATTACAAAACTGCATAGATAATAGCGGTCAAAATTACTACTGATTCAATATATATTTTTCATACAAGGTATTTGGCCTTAAATTTCCTTTATAGAACAGCATCTTCTTAGATAAGGACCCATATATAATAATAATAGTCTTTTGAGTTATTCTATTTAACGTCTTTTTCCGCTTACCTGAGCTAATTAAGTATATGCGTTAGAACTATTCTAATGTGCAGTTCTTAAGGTAATTCCTTTGCTTTTCCTGCACTTGCGTGCAAACAAGGGTTAGGTGCGTATATATATACAGGTGTAGGTCCATCTTAATCCTTAAGTACGATCTCGCATTGGTTGGAGGAGTCCCGGCTGCGTCCACTGACCCCCAAACCAGTTTCATCTCGAGAGAGGAGCTCTCTGGATGGGTGAATGCCTTTTGGGAGTTTATTTTTCTCTTTTCGGTTACGACGCACGGGGAGGCTATTTCGAAATGGCGGAGGATGGTCGCCATAAAATGTAGGTTTTAATCATTTTTTACTTTTATCATCGTATGGGTATAGATATACGTAAAAGGGAGGATCGTCGAAACCAGGTATACGAAAATCGGACCACTGTCATGAACAATGAAAGGGTGCTAGTCTTCTTTAATTCTTTTGCCATGTCCTTCTATTGCAAGATAGATATTGTTTATTTTATTTTATTTATCCATTTATTTAATAAATCAATATTACAGTACACACCAATTCGTTGAGATGTAATAAATTAATAGTTAAAAAAAACACTAAAAACACGCTTTTGGGCTATGATACGATATTAGCATACACACGGCTATGATACGATATTCCATCATGGAATGCCAGTGCCTATCTTCCGGCTTCATCATCAGACCTTGAAACCTAATCGTGGTCAAAGTTCATTCCAAGACTTTTCTAACAAGTCCAAACACAGCTATGATACGATGTTCCATCATGAAGTTCCAGTTCATATCTACCGACTCCATCATCAGATGAGTTCGACAGTACCATATTATTGTATTGTCATCAGAACTACATACAGCTGCCAATTTTCATGACGCTATATACGATCCTTGGAAGATGGTTAAATTAGTTACCTTAGATTCCATTACATAGTTAGTTACATACAGTTCGACCTAATAAAAGCGTGTTAAAATGCATTTACTAATGGATAAATTCTATGATGATATTATTTTTCATAATTGGAAAATTGCCTCAATTCACCTTACCTCAATCATCGTTTTCACCGTCATAACCAACATCAACGTCGCAATCCGTTTCACTAGTGGCCAGTACTGCCACTAGTTAATAATATTAACAGTAAGTATCGCTTTATTTGTAGGTATTTTTAGTTTTGTATTTACTGATTATGAAGGGATTGGAGCTCAATAATAAAAAAAACATCACATATAGTTTTTTCCGACTATACTTTCTGGCATAATTTCCGCTAACTTTTTAAAATATTTATTGCCTATTTTATTGCTCTTTTACTACAGCTATGATACGATGTTCCATCATGAAGTTCCACTTCATATCTTCCGACTCCATCATCAGATCAGTTCGACAGTACCATATTATTGTATTGTCATCAGAATTACATACAGCTGCCAATTTTCATGACGCTACGATCCTTGGAAAATGGTTAAATTAGTTACCTTAGATTCCATTACATAGTTACATACAGGTCGACCTAATAAAAGCGTGTTAATATACATAAATATAAAAGGGATTAAATATGCAAGCTGAAGCATTAAAGATAGTAAGAGTAACATAATACATTAAAAAAAACAATCGATCTTATTCTAGCATAAACAGGTAGTGCAATGCCGATACCTTAAAGAGATGTGGGTTTGCAGTAAAAATATCCAGGTCTGACGCTGTCGATCACAGCGCATTTATGTGTCACAAGGCACGCGGTAAGGAGACTCCATCGACTTAAGTTGGTTCGCGAGGACGGCTCCGCAAATAGAGTATGTGACCGAGCTCGAATGTAGTTATCCGGAGCAAAGAGATACATCTTCGCTAGCATGCTAGGATTAGCAACTTTGCCCCGGACCAGCTTAAATACGTAGGTCGTGGTGAGCGTTTCTCTACGCAATTTAAGGGAATTATAGCCCACCATGCCTAGTAAAAAATAGTAGGGTATAAGTAGGGACAATAACCGTATTTCTTGATATATACCAAATGATTGTAAAATATAATTACCAAAAATGTTTAAAACGATATCAATAAACCTTGTGACCTTCATATATAAAAACCTATATTAAAGGTGTCTATTACGTTATGGTTTAAAGTTTGTAAATTCCTCTTTATAATGTATTTTTAATATGTGAACCACTTTTTTATATGACCCAAAAATAGAAAACCAAAAAACTTGACGTATTTTTAAAATCCGTGCGAGTTTTTCTTTTCTGGGCTTATAGAAAATGTAGATTTGATTGACCAAATTGATGAAATGGTAGCTGAAAGTAAATAATGATACTGTCGGTGAAAAGCTAAAAAAGGGTAGGTACATGCGATTGAAACCCACAAATGAAATTAGATAGGATAACGAAAAAATTTAGTTAATTGCTACTAAAACGAGGAATGAGTATAATGGCTTGCCATTAGAATGGTATATATTTATATTAGAGTGTTGAAATTATTGACGTTATTACCTACCCATTATTAAGCAAATTTTTGTTTAACCCTTCAAGTAGCGGTATAATTTCATGGCAGACCGCGGCAATTTATTGGAATTTCTTGCAATATCGCCGCGCTCGTGAAAAAGTACTATAACTATGGAACTACTCAAGCAATTATAAAAATAATAACTGTGCAATAATTGCATTGAAATTTCTTATATAGAATATTGAAGTTTCAATTTATAAAACAAATAGATAATTATGAATAAATATGAGAAAATCGAAAAAGTGGAAAAAACTCGGCATTTCTAACTTGTACTTGTCTTACGGAAAATTACGAAACCCTATTAAGAAATTATAAATACTATCGTGATCTTTATTAGATTCTCTATCAAATACCAATAAAATTTTTGATGATTTCTGGATTAAAAAAAATTATGATGTTTGACAATGGAATTTTACCCGAAATATCCGCGAACTGACGCGCGAAATTATTCTAGCGGCCGTCTGTGTATCTATGGTAATAGTGAGATATTTGGTATGGATTTTAGGATGCGTTCGAAATAGAAGCCGTTACGTAGTCAACGGTGTTCTGATGTGCAACCAAATTTTGTCGTTTGTGTAATTATGTCGTTACATAGCCGAAGGGTAATGGGTAGGTAATAACGTCGTCTGAAAAGTATTTCATGTTAGACTAACATTTTTTAAATGTAGGTAATTTTATGTATTCATTATTTAGTTACAACATTGATTATCATCGATATTATTTTGGAGATACATGATATGCACAATGCTGGATACAACCTAAGTTATAGATATCTAAATTGGTAGGTGCAAACGAAGAATATACTAAAAGGTTTTGTAATAGTCGATGAGAGCGTTCTCTGTACATAGTATAACGTGACCATACGTCCCACTTTGGGCGGGACAGCCCTGCTTTCAGGCTGTCTGTCCCCTGTCCCCAGCGAGAGCAAAAATGCCCCGCTTTCGCAAACACACCAAAAGATAATGTAAGCCCAAAAGATGACAAAATTACAAGCTGGAATTCTGAGAATGTTTCTGCTGAAGACCGTTGGGTGGAGTTGTTCAAACACTTCCGTGATAACAATCTCAACTGTGCTTTTCGTATAATTATTGAGTACGTTTTATGTCTGCCTGGATGTAACGCACCTGTCGAAAGAGTTTTTTTCTGTAGTGAATAAAATATGGACAAGCGGAAAAACACATTTAAATGTCGCCGTTTGGAAAGCTATTTTGATTACTAAGACTAACATTAATAAATCATGTAATCAGCTCCATTTTACTTAAAAACTAAACCCGATATTTCGAAACAAATTTGCTCCTCCGACAAATATTAAAAAGCTGCGTAGATATTAACTTATTATTAATAATAAGTTAACTTATAAAGATGTACCTGCTTGAAAGGGGTCCAATGTATGCTGAGTCTCAATTGCTCTCGCTAATAATTTAAGTTGTTTTATTAAATTATATATTACTAACGAATATCAAATCTCGTGTATTATTTGCTATGTATATATATGTGTAGGTATGTATATATATATATTTATGTATGTATGTATGTATGTGTATGTATATACCTATGTATATGTTCTTATGTATTATGCAATGCAACTTATGTATTATGCAATGCAACTTAAGTTCATAATATCAAAAGAGTCAGCTCGTCGATACAATTAAACAAAAATCAGCAATCCTAGATACGGGTCTCTGACCTAGTTATGGAATGCGGATAAACATTTCCACCATAGGATGTGCTCAATCTCTCCCAACTCAACCATATTATGTTAATGGTGTGTATATGGCAAATATAAAGTTATTGTAAATTAATAAATAAAGAAATAAAATAAATAAATACTGTTATAATGTTTTTAATTTTTGAATAAAAAGTAGTAAAAGACTAAAAAGATTTTATTTTTACAAAATTCTGCAAGAAATAAATGCTCACGTTATGTACCTATGTAGGTACCTATATTGATTTTCAAGAAAGTCCCATTTGAGTTTAATTTTAGGTATGTTGGCGATATAGGAAATATCAGCCAAAAGAGTGCGTTTTAGACGGGCGAACCCGTCACCTCAGGAAGTTTTAACGAAATAATCGTTGTATCTACCGTCAAATGAGCGCAGAAGACTTAGAACAAAATAATCCACCGCCAAGCTCCGCCACATGCCCGTAAGAGGCCAACGCCTTATTCGCGAGATAGCCAGGAATGTTACCCAGCGGGTATACACTCACGCCCTTACTTTCAGTTGCGACCAGATTACTCCGATCTCTCGACTGGTTACCAGTTCAAGGTCGCTTGCGCGGTCATCTCCCTTACGTAGCGGTGAAACAAGGTCAACCGAATCTATCGCGGACCAAGGCATCCATTGCCCGGCTCTTCACTCGGAATCGGGTAGCCGATGGTCGTTTCAAGAGCAGTCGCCGTAAGGTCCGCAACCACCCCCGCTCTATAGGAAACAGTACTTCTTCCAGACTCCCCCGACTGTTAGTCAGAGTGCACAATCGATTGGCTTACGCCGCACGGTGCGCAGACCGTCCAGGAGCGCCAGTAGATTGACTCCTAGGGGAAACTAACCCTAAGGCTAGAGTCCTCCCGGGCTCTAGCTTCATGCGTGGAGGCCGCCGGATATGGTTGACCCGGGAGTGTGACCGACCCCTGAACAAATAGGTCTTCGTGGCCAACTCAGCAAGGGCCCATTTGCTCCCTCCATAAACGAGCAGAATGGATCGTAAAAGAGTACTTGTAAACAGAGGAGTGGTGTAACGAAATGGGGAGTGTGTTATTCCAACTTGCTCGAAGTGAAGACCGTGGCCTCCCAAAGGGTGGAATTGACGATAATGTGACAATGGTGAAGTGTCGATATTGCTATATCAATCAGATGACAATTTCGTTACAGCTATTTATAACAGGGACAATACTTAAGAAGAAGTAAAATATCTTCATTTTTTTAGACATCATACTCCGCCACTGCGTGATATATAATACCTACAGTCATCTCGTTCCCCCACTTTGCCCCTATCGCGAATAATTCGCACGCGCGTATAGGTAAGCGAGACGTATAGATAAGGATTCTTATTGCGCAGATTCGCGGAATTGGCGAATCCTGATTGGCCAACCGGGGCGCTCGGAGGAGGGAGTTCGCGAGGAAGAGGGGACCCTCTCCTCTTTTCTCGCCGTTCACTCACCGCAGACACGTCCATATATGGACATCGGCGGCCGCCGCTTCGGCGGTATATATAACGAAATGTATCTATAGAATGTATAGTTAGACACGCCAATTTTTAGTGTTGTGCATTTCGCGAGTTTTAGGTATCAGTGTATGTCGACGGTGTCCCTGCATTCGCATATTTCGCAGTGCGCGTGTTTTGCATTCATCATCCAAAAACGGTGGATGTTGTGATAGTGTAAAAGTCGTAATTTATATCCGTATTCCGAACTGAAATTTAGCATCGCGAAAAAAAATCTCAAATTTTGCTCTTTTTAATATTTAGACAGTGTTGTTCCTTCAAAATACTTACACCGCTTAAAAGGATATGTTCCTTCCTACCTATTTTGATATTTCTTAAAAAGAGGTAAAATAATGTCCTTACCCGTGAAGTTGGCGTTCTATAAATGAAAACCAAAAAATATAAGAAAAAAAATATTTAATAATCGATTTTTACCCCTATTAAGGTAACTCTCCATATTATCGTCATTGCAGCAATTATCGTCTATTTTTACTAATCTAACGATAACATGAGCACTATTTTGAATATACCTATCTATTGATACCATTATTTTATTTAAATTGTCTTTTTTATGTTTTATCAGTTGGTAATATAATTTAAAATTATATTTCTCATTGTCCCTTTTTAAATAAATATTAGTAATTCTATATTATAAATTATTTAGTTTTTCTGCTCGAACATCATAGATACATATATGCTCGTTTAAATTCGTAATATGTTGGCGTACTTGTTTCTTACTAGGTATTTGTCTTAAATAAAAATATAAAATAAAAATGCTTTTTTACCGATATGGTTCTGATATTAGGATATCGAATTGAGTTATTAAACAATATTAAGGTAACTGTACGTATTGTCGACATTGCACCAATTATCGACATATTTTACAAATCTAACGATAACTTGAGGGTCATTGTGACTATAGCGATAGCATATATGTATTTATTTTAATTGCTTTTTATCTATTAGCTGCTAACATCATTTAAAATTATGTTTCTAATTGGGCTATTTCAAATTAATATCAGTTTTTGATATTATTGTACCTGGTATAATATAGTTTGGAAGAACACTCATTTGTATAAGGCCATAATTTTATATTCATTAATTTTATATTAATATTTAGTTTATTATTTAGTTTTTCTGCTCGAATATAATATAATGTTCATTTTAATTTATAATATGGTATCGAACTTGTTACTTTAGGTCAAAACAAATATTTTTTTACGTAGATACTTGTATAGGTATGTATGTATATGGTTCTCATATGTGATTTAACTTTATATATGTAAAGGGTTGTCGTGTATGTTTCCCTACTTGTGTACGAATTTATATTCTAATTTTCAATTTTTTGCTATCGTTTATGTCGTCCTTACCAGCTTTATCACAGAGTTGGTATATTTTATTTGCCGATAATTAGGTTACCGACCGGTAGGTACGTAAAACGATTGCTCGTCTTTCAGAGAACATTTTTTTAAATAACGAGTTTAAAATAAAATTTATTTGGATTTGACATTCCAACTCCTACCGAAATTATCCAAGTATAAATCGGCCAATATGGAATAAAGGAAATTATCTATTAATAAAACTATAGATACGGACCGACCTAATTTAATACTTAGCAAAATTTTCGACTTACGTAGCCAAATTAAATCTCGTAATCATTGCATGCTGACGACTTTCAACACCCTCGCTCTCGCCCCTTTTAATTGCTGTATATTTGTATAGTATACAGTATAATTGCATTATACGGAAACCTCTAATATTAATTGTACATATTTTGCAATTATTTTATTTTGCTTTTTTAATAAAAAAAATATCCAAAAAGTTTCTTGATCATTCATGATAAGTCCCAATGATAATGAAGAGTTTTAAGTTTTCTGTTATCTTCTTCTTGTACTACTTGGGCCTTCAAAAATGGTTAGAATTGCTATTTTGCTACGGTTACATACGGCGTAGCCTTAACACTGGAATAAGTATAAATAAGTTTGTCGTTTTAAAAGAACTGAATAATTTATTTAACAGCGCAAATGTTAAAAAGTTTTTAAATTTTTTATTTAAAAGCCAATTAATATGTTTTTCGACGATGCTATGGAATGAAATTAATAAATATTATAGAAAACTCAGAAAGAGGTGATTTCAAGTGATGATTTCATTCAATTCAGAAAGAGGTGATTTATGCTTCGTATAAACATTTTCCCTCGCACATATAAATCAACCGAAAACCCCCAGCGAAATAAAGGTGTTGTTTTAAATTCCATGCCGCCCTAATGGCTGTTTCTAGTTTAGGGTAGTAGCAAAAAGAAAGGTGATTAAAGAGTTAACATGGTCTAGAATGGCGGCTGACACTCAGAGAGCGGATATCTGTGTCTCTGCCGCCAAAAATGTGCACTGAAACTACTTATTCGGGGAATGTTTACACCACTTTACATACTATCGTGGAGTTTATAATATCGTGGACTTTTTCCAGTATATGTATAATTTTTTACGGAGAAAAAAAACTCCGAAGAGCCAACAAAAAACGCTTTAAAAACATTTATCGAATTCTGCTCACAAGGATATTTCAGAAGAGGCTTAAAAATCACTTTAAAATGGCAAAATTCTGTAGATAATACTGGTATATTTTGACTAAATTAATATATAAGTTCATTAAAAATGCTTGGTCTTAAATTTCCAATATTGAACGGCAACTTGGCGTGAACCTAAAATATTAGGTAGTAGTCATTTTACTTTAGTACTCAACCGTAGGTAATCGTATAGGCATCAATCCTAGAACATTATTTAATCCATGTCCAGGAGTTATGAATTTGATAACGTCGCCTTTTTTTGTGAAATAAAATAAATAATGTGTACAGGTATTTAATTATTTATAGGTATGCAATTATATGCAAATATAAATAAACAATTTTAAATATATGCATAAATGGATTATTTTAAATACATTTTATAAATGCAATCTCTTGCTGTAATTTTACATCTTGAGTTATCTTGCTGAACATTTTATAGCCTATGTATAAATAAAAACGCTGGTTTTGGTTAAACGTAGGTAGTAACGTTGGGGGGTAAAAACATGTCCCGGCTGTGTTCTTTTCGACCTCAGTTAACACGAAACTCGGTTAATCGAGGCTCGGATAACCGCGGCCCTACTGTAATTTATTTCATGTACCTACTGAGTGAAATATATTTATTTATTTATTTATTTGCAGCTGTTATAGAAAACATATACAAAAAAAAAACAAGAACACACAGATTAAAAATTAAAACTATAAATAGACAAAGAATATGAAATAAAGCTACAAACGCTGCAAATTAGGGGCATCCTCAGGATATCTCTTATCCTGGTTTTCAGGACACACCTATTAATTATTGATACATAGGTATATGACTTTTAAAATAAAATAACCAAATCAAATAAATCTTAAAACAAAAAATCCAAATAATCATATTCAAATAAATACACAAATCGAAATAATCAAAATCAAGATATTTAACATCAAATGATATTAAAAGAAAATAACGTAATTACATAAATTTAATAATCTACATATAATAAATAAAAAATAATCAAAATCAAAATATTTAACATGAAATAATCAGGTTACAAATTAATAAATAAACGAAGACAATAGTAATAATCCAATTAGCAATAGTTATTTTAAAATAAAATCAAATTATGACATCTAAATATCTTCCTTTAATAATAAACTTTTAAAGTGGTCCTTAAATACTGCAATTGATTTCGATCGCAAAGCCATTCCCAACCGATTCCATACAACCGCAGAATAATACGAGAAGCTGCACTGGAAATGTGTAGTTTTGTGCTTGGGTATTATAGCAAGTTGTTCACGTGCCAGTGTTGAATGGACATGCCGGTATATAGCTATATGTGGTATATATCGATATATATAATATAGCTATATGTGGCTGAAATATATGTGGCTTACTTATACATATCCTCGAAATTTAACTTACTAAATGAAAATTATATTTTCGCTGTAAGAGTTTGCGCTATAACAATATGTTTAGATTTTTTGTGAAAACTTTTAATTGGCCTTAGTTTTACATAATATGATTAATATTAAGTAAAAAACGCTGATTCTGATAACATAAATAATTAAGTAAATAGAATGAAAACAGGAGAAACACATTATCATTGTGGATGTGATGTGCTACTAGCCTGCTTTACCCTCATTTCCCTCGTCCACTATTATAGCTCATACGATTTCAGCTGTTAGTTAGTACTTAACTGTGTTTTGTTACTAACTGCGTTAGATATGAATTAGTGCAAACCATCCCCGAAGTTCAATGTACGGCTCGCATCCGCATCCGCCTGAAATGGGTGGAACGACACTCCTGCGGTATTAATTTTAAGATGTTTGTGGATTAACATTAACATGTTCCCGCGGCGCGGGTAGAAATAGCTGTATCGCTACCCCTTTTTGCACGAACCCCTTCGAATCGACATACGAACCCAAAAAAAAACACGCTGGTTGGTATCGCTTCTATTTTTGACTGAGTCGTGGAGTGATGTATCAAATCTTGAATATTACCCCTGCTTGAAAAAGTATTTTTAGATAGGTATCTATTGTGATCCTGCAAATTGTCAGTAGATTTTCATATTTTGAACCCAAATAGCTTTGTCATGAATTCGGATATTCCATGCTATGCTCATACAAACCAGTCAGCCTACCTTCTTTGATGCATCTTGATCAGCAAAACGTAGCTTTATATCGGTCCAGAGAAAGCTTTCTGGATCAACCTCTATAAGAACTACGCCAATCACCGTCCATATATCCACCCGGATAGCAAGGCAGCTCTTATGGCAATAGCCTCGAATATCATTAATTCAAAGCTAGTGCGAAACTGAATTCCCTGGGCGAAAAGAACAGAGTAATTCTAAGATAGGTTCCGGGCTATGCAGGAATCGAAGGAAATGAAAAAGTCGACGAACTTGCTAAAACGGGAACAAAGGAAACGTTATACGGACCTTAAACTTGCTGTGGCGTACCAAAAAGCTTTGCAAACCTAATTCTCAAACAAATATGTTTAGAACAATCCGTCAACCACTGGAATAACACGCCAAGGTTAAATCATTGCAAAGCGCTAATTAAGGCTTACGACCGTAAAACAGACCGTGAGGCCTTATCGCTAAATAGGAACAATCTACGCATACTGGTGAGGAGGGCGCATTGTGGCCTTAACAACCACATGTACAACCTCAAGCTCCGAGACACGAAAATGCGCAGGTTCTGCCAAGGATCAGAGGAAACTCCCCTGCACCTCATGTGCGAGTGTGGCCCGCTAATGCGTAAAAGATACCTCCAACCTGAGGAGGTAAAACAATCTGGCGCCCAAATCCTGTTGAGGTTCTTAAATAACACGAGGCATAGCGCAGAAATATAGTAGGTGGCGAACACAATAGATCAGCAATGGTCGCAGTGTTACAAGGCTCATAAAGACCTTAGAAAAGCCCCACACAACAAATTAAAAAAAAGCTTTCTGGAGAACGTTTTCAACATATACATGATGGTAGAGCAGATTAGGTCATAAGATTCAATGTGTTCTCGGGTCGGCCCAACATACAATTCAGCTCCTATTCAGTAGCCTCCTCGTGTGAAGGACTACCCCGGGAAGGACTCACACGCCTGAGGCCTCACGGCTCGTTTTTCTCTGAGGATTGCCCTCCGGCGTTACTGGACGGTTTGCGCTCGGTGCGGTTTCAGAGAATCGGTTGTACACTCTGACTAATTACTGAAGCAGTATAAAGGCTATGGAAATATACTGTCTTCTAAGCATCGGGGGTGAATGTTGACCTGTTGTCATGCCACTCTTGACCTATGTGCTACCCGATGCCGAGTGGCATTACGGGCAAAGGACGCTTAGGTCCGCGATAAATTCGTATTGAATTGGTGTTGACTTCGGTCCCGTAAACAGTCGGGAGGACGGAGGTATCCTGAAGGTTAATTCCAGACAGAGATATCCTGCGCGATCGAGTCCGAAACGAGCTCATCAGACAGCACACGAAGGTGGTCAACGTGGGTCAAAGAGTGGCCAAGCTGAAATGGGCTTGGGCCGGCCACGTGGCTAGACGACACGGTGAACGGTGGAGCAAACGCGTTTTGGAGTGGAGACCCCGGCTAGGCAGAAGAAGTGTGGGCAGACCATCGGCCCGATGGTCCTGTCTGGATGAGGGAAACGGACAACCGATCCGGATTGAGAGTGATTGGAGAGGCGTATACCCGACGGTGGGCGAATGCGCGCTGATGAAGAAGAGAAGAAGATTGTTTAAATAAAACGGAGTATATGAGGTATTTTAATAAAAATATCTAATTACATAATTAAATGTTGTGAAATTTCAACACTGTATAACTTTTTTACACAATGTAACCTTTTTGACAAAGTAATCAAAATCAACGCTTTGTGCATTGATTTTGCTTATAAATATTTAATCCTATCGTCCGGTTTTTGACCATAGGAGGGACGAATATTGGAGAATAGTTTTGAAAACATTACAAACTTCATAAACATTCATTAATTGTCATGCTATATTATCATGTTCATGTTATATTATTAGCCATGTTCTTACTTATATTTATTTTATATTCATATTATTCATATTCATATTCATATTCATTTTATTGGTATACTGGTATACAAGTCAGATTAGCAAACATTCATACATATTAGCAAACAGACATATATATTTTTTAACCGTAAAGAAAAAATTAAATACCTAAACAAAACAAAATGGAGAAAAAAAAAAACAAGACAAAATGCAAAAAACATCATTAAATACTTTAGCCACCAAAGCATTTTAGACTTCACTCGAGTAATATTCCTCCAGTGAGTAAAACGCCTTATCTATAAGGTATCTCTTAAGGCGTCTCTTGAACACGTCAAGATATTGCGCCTGCCTAATGTGTTCGCTGAGTTTGTTGTAAACCGCTGGGCCGGCGATATAGGCTAGCCTCTCCGACTTGGATAATGCATGACTTACCGAACGTAGCATGCTACGGGATCTTGTTGGATAGTGATGATGCACACCATTCACTTCAAAATCGGCTAGATTTCTGCGAACGAACAGCGCTAATTCCATTATATAAATGGACGACAGCTTCATGATGCAGAGATCTCTAAACAGAGGCCTAGCTGGCGTATCAAGCGCCACACGCGCTATTGTGCGAACTGCACGCTTCTGCATAACGAAAGCGCTCTGCCTGTCGGCTGCTCGCCCCCATAACTCCGCGCCGTTATGTGTCCGAGAAACCGAGTAAGTAGTCAGGTTTATTTAAAACGATTTTCGCATCTATCTTTAGCAAATTACTCCAGCCAGTTTAACCCCTTCACTTCCAAATCATCGCTGCCACATATCCTGTTAAGCAAACCATTCACAGAAACGGAATTGCGTTTTTTCTTTTCCGATCGCAAACAATCCACGCAAGCCTCTTCAAATATCGCACGGCGGCATTGTTCCGCGACGCATACACACTCATGCGGATCAATTTGTACGGATTTTTTTCGCGACGACGAACTACGGATCAACCCTTTCGCGTCCGCTATTAAACGGGGCGTTTTTTGCCCACGTGACCTCATTTCGGATCGACCTCGTTCTCATCGCTCCCACCTATGAATATTGTATTACGCAAAGTGCATTTCATTCACTTACCTGGTTTTTTCAGCATATCGAAAATTGGCGTCAGCGTTGAAAGGGTTGCGGGAAATTATATCGCAGAGTGACGGGCCCGGATGCGACTAAAAAACCATCAATGGAAAATATGAAAGAAATGTGACGTCGGGACTGAGTAATTAATATTGACGTTCGTATATAAAACAGATCTTTACAAAAATCCCAAAAAATGCGAAGATTGCGAACCCTATCAATTTACTTGCTTTCTTTGAAAAATAAATAAAATACTGCCAAGAAAACACCTGGCAGAAATAGCATAGGTACGCAATTTGAGTGTATAGATGCATTATCAATTGTACTTGCATATATAAATTTTAGGTTAATTTATTATTAAAAATTATTTTTGTATGAAAAGTTTCAGTATTTTATTTATTTATTTATTTATTTTTATTTTTCGGAAAACTTACAGCGTTTTATACTTTATGCTATGGAGCATTAAGTATAAACTTAAACAAAGGAGCTATGAAAAACATGCAGTTTTAAGTAAGGGGAAAGGGATAGGGAAGCCACATTATGAGTTATGTAGATGTATTTAAGATATATGATGATATATATATATATATAACATACATACATATATACATACATACACGTGCACAAATAATAAATTAATATAAATAATACGATAAGGTAATAATAAAATGTAAAAGTATAGTTAATATAAATATATATAATATACATCACAATTTATTTATAATGTTAATATACATATGAACTTTTATAGAAAATATTATACTGGCTAGAAAGCATTGTTATAGGGTAGTAACCATTACCACAGCCTACGTACCTACGTATTCGTATAACATTACGGTATATTCTTTCGAACGGGCGATGTAAATCGTCTGGCTAATTTCATCTCTATTTAACACCCTTGATAAAAGATTAATTTATTTTGATAAGGATTCTTATTTTATTACTAATGTCTTCAACAAACACTGCCTAATTATTTTTCTATTTTTTTATATAATAGCAATATTGTAGTTTAAATATAAAAGTTGGATATATGATGTCTTCGACTTTTTTATAGATATCTTTTAGGCCGATATTTTTGTCATACATTATTTTTACATACATCAAACCGTTTCGTCAGCGCACGCCGATAAAACAACTCACCAGCAATTTTTTTCCGATTCGATTTACAAATATCGTGAATTCGTATTAAAAACCAATATTTATTGTAATAAAATATAGCTTATAGTAAAGCTCGTTCGACCGTATTTCCGGCTTACTTTTGAAATCTGACTACCACGAAAAAGTCTTTTCATTTTTCGGATTAATATGTAGCCTATGATACTTACAAATAACGTGGTTTTCTATTGGTAAAAGAATTTTCAAAATCGGTTCAGTAGATCCAGAGATTACTTCCTACAACGTCACAAACTTTACCTCTTTATAATATTATTATAGATAAATAAGAATTGATTGATTAGAGGAATAATTAATTATTTATACTCAACCAACTTTTCACAGGCATTTGTAGATATTGCGATAACTAAATCTCGTAAGATGTAACCATATTACTTTCCTCCCCCGCCCCTTGCTGCCATAACCCTACCCACAGACCGATAAAAGAAAACATTCACCCCTTCAACGGAAGCACGTCAATTTTTTGGTTAAGCTAAAACAGAAGATTGAGGTTTTTTGTTCCGCGAGCAACTCCCCTAGGTTTAATTGCCTCCCTCTGGTGGGAAGTACCGCCGTTTGTTTGATGGAGGAACGAAAGCGCCTCCTTCCATGTTTCTGCTGGGTTATTATTAGGGTCCGTGGGCGCGCATTGGACAGTTTAATTCTACGGTTCAATTTGGCAGATATACGACGATAAGGCGCTGGTGGTCGCGGCAATTATAGCCATTTGTGTATGGATTTGAACTTTGGTTTTTACAGAGTCATTGTGAAATTCAGTCAGCGTTTACCCAGTTTACGCAGCGAAAGCATCAAATCTATTTTATGTAAAATATGCGACGTTATGTTGCTTTACTCTTTTAGAATTTAGCGAGATTACTTCCATAAGTTGCTGATATACTTCCGAATATTCACTTATTGACAACTTCCTCAAATCATCTTACTCGGCAATGCATCTTAACACTATAAATGAATTCCCAGATATGTGTTTCTCCCTCGACATAAAAAAAAATATATATTTTAGATTTTGACACATCCGTTTATTTACTTTTATTTACTTTATTTTACTTTCCTTCATGCCACTCTTGAAATGACCTTAGGCCACTCGATCCCGTGTAGCACTGCAGGCAGAGAACGCCCAGGTCAGCAATAAATTCTACCTGAATTACCGCTGTAATACAACAGCTATAGGTCGCGTAAGCGACTTCGGAATCGTAACCAGTCGGGAGGACGGGAGATCCTGAAAGTTAATTCCAGACGGAGATACCCTGCCAAAACTGGTAGTTAGGGGGTGAGGCTGCCCGCTGGTTACCTTTCCCGGTGCCTCGCCGTAAGGCGTCGGTCTCTAACGAGTTGCTGGTGAACTAGACAGTAGATTGTCTTGTCCCCAAGTCTTCTACGCTCATCCCACGGTTGAAAGAACGATCGATATCGTTTTACCAGCCTGGAGTGACGGTTTCGCCCGTTGTAGTAGACACCGCCCTATATACTACTAATTCCGTTTATTACTTTTGCGTGTATTACTACGATACTATTTCTTTTAGTATTATAAAAGTTACTCTTATTACTATCGAATTGGCTCATTTTATTTTTGCTCCATAAATATTTTTGTATTTTTCAAATTTCAAATTTCATTTTAAAAAGTGACCTAATTATTTTTTATTGATTCGTGTTATATTCGACCATTGTTTTCTGACCATTGTGTTCGATTATATCATTTTTCATTTTTGCTTTTGCTGGTTAAACACAGTTTCATAGCTTTTTAAAAAGATTAAAAAATAAGACTTTTAAATATTGTGATAAAACATATAAAACATAGACACGTTGGTTAGTTTTAGGAAAAAAATAGGCGATTTGTTGTTGCATTAGCTCATATTTTAATTTGTTATTAAGTATAACGTTTATTTTTTTTGGTTGCATTAGGTTTGGTTACTTAGTTTAATAAGTTATTAGTGTAATTTTGATTGTCATTTTATTTTTGCTACTATTTAAAATGTTTTGTAGTAATTAATGGTAATATAGGTCTATTTGTATTATGTATTTCTTCACCCAAATGTAAATGACTGTTTTTACCTAAATAAAAAAAAACATAACCTAATGCTCTAAAAGTTTTGTGTGTATAATTGGTAATCTCACTTTGGAAAGTCTAAAATAAATAAACTGTTTATTTTACTTAATGTTAACGTTTTTTTATTGGTATATTCTAAAATCGGCATTGATTTATTAAATTGAGATTTGATTTGATTTGGAGTACCTATTTCGACGATGTAATTTAATAAACGCACTTCTATCAAAAATAAACAGAGCTACGCTTCTATAGGCGCGTCTGAAAGCGATAGCTTTGAATCGATCTAAAAGTCACACGACCGACGGCGGGTCTGCTTTTTTTGCGCAGAAACGCACCCACTCCGACTTGACACTGTTTGCATTGTGACTGGGGATTTTTTTCTGGGTTTCGGGGGAAAAAATCATCTCGCCCAAAAAAGCTAAAACTGTAAATTGCGCTAGGGGGTCTTCGCATTTTTCAACGGCCAGGGGCGAATCAGTAGAAAATATTTTTTTTATAAATGCTGTAGGGTAATTGTATACCAACACAGGTTGATTTTTAGTTTTCACATACCTATAAATATATCTGATTTTCCTAAATATCAAAATATAATAATTTTAATTTATTAATTTATAGTATCTACTAATCAAATAAATCACGAGGCATTACAGAATTAATATTCACTGACTTCCCGAATAAATAATAATTATTATCTAGGGAAGAAATATATGAACATTTCATAAATTATATTTATATTTATAATAAAATTAAATTATCCTCAAAACAAATAAATACATAATCTTATGTTTTTTTAAATTGTTAACGTTTTCATGTTATATTACGATAAAAAACATTCTTTGCTTATCTTTATACCATGCCATATACCTGTATAACATACCATGCCCCAGGATACACGCCGACGCAACAATCTCGCAAGTCCAGTTGAAAATGACGACTGGAAGGAACAGCTATAAGTAAATTATTATAAGTAATATAAAAACAAGACTGCCGTTGTAAAAAGTGAACTACTATATTTATAATTTATTTAATATATTTTTTTTAATATTTGTGGTTTATATATTTATTCAAAAAGGTACATATATATTTACGGAATATACTGAAGCAGACTTTTATTTTGTTAAAAAAACACGATGTATTTATGTTAATTTATTAACATTTGAAGATTTGGACATTTAGACAACTATTTACGTTATATTTGTAGAGTTAACGTACCCAATGACGTTCGAGATGACATAATGATGCTAACAATACCACACACTTCTAAATCAAGTGTAACAAAGAAACGGAAAACTTACATAGATGAACCCTGAACACATTATACTCCTTTTAAGTTGGGCAGTCGTGTAAAAAGCTGCAATGTCGAGGCCATCTGTCAGCCGCACATGGAATTGATTATTTGATGTATTTTTCGTTAGATAGCACTCTCATGGTATACATATTACTTACACTCAAAGACTGATTTTTGGCCCATTTACACTTCCCTCGTATATACACTTACGCCCAAAACTTATACATTTTATTTTGATCTAGTTGTAATTTAAGTTAAGTAATAAACCAATTATCTTCTTGGGTGGTAAAATCAGAATAATCTTTTTAATTTAATAATAAAAATAATAATAATAAAACTCTTTATTTTAAATAAAAAAGGGCGAGATTATTGCCTTGCGGCAATGTCTATCAGCTAACCTATAGCTTAAAATTTGCAATATATTTATTACGTTTTATTATACTGATCTTTAGTTGGAAGATTAGATAAATAAGTGAAGCGATCAGCCTTTGTAGGCCAAGAGGCAGCGACAAAAATGTGCAAGAATTTCGCAAAAGCGGATACTTTTAGATCAGACAGTATTTCGGCCATAGAATGCTGGGGTAGAGTCAGCAGGCCGGACTCCGGGACACCTGGGGCTGGCGTACTAGGAAAGTTGTAATTTTAATTAGTACCCACAAAGAGTTTCGTAAACGCTGAAAATTCATCAGTAGACAGTGGATGTAATACAGAACTCGAAATAAATGATCAGACTGCTTAACAATGGATTGCGTGTGCGAATACGCCGGTGCGTATTTGTCGGTAACTATTATGCATCGGTCTAATGCGCCGCGCAATATAATGGACTTCATTTTTGTGATATGTATGGAGTAATGCTGACGCCACGCATTTATTGTTAAGCAGTTTTTTTTTACACACAAGGCATATGCCTTTTTGTGGAACCCACCTTGTTGCCTATCGGCACCATCTTCTAGGTGGGCATTTGTAGCATCACGCAGTAAAAGACTCAGGCGGTCACCCAACCCAGTGTTGACCGCGCCAGCCGCTGCTTAACTTCACTAACAACGAGGAGAACCGGTGTCAACGGGGCTACGGACGCTACCTGACCATGTGTCCTGTTAGGACTTAGGACTCGTAACGTCGCTCGCTTCGATTTCAATTTTGTTCTAAGAATGTTCTTGTACTGTATCAATAGTATGCAATAAAAGTCTCAGGATTCGTCCCTGGCAAACTGTTCCTCGAGGGAGATATTTTATCCGTCGTCGATTTCCGCGCTCGGCCGTCATGTACCGTTTCTCTTCTCGTGATTTCGCACAAATCGCCGGGATGCCTCTATACCTGCGCGTGTGTCGGACCTCGTGCAGATTCTTACGCAAGTGTTTTTTGCTACCCCAATCGCATCCCCCCGCCCATTGTCATGTTAATGCGCCGGAGACGACGCGTAATCGGCGAGCCTCTACCTGCTCGGGCCGGACAGGGTCGCGGCATTCCGTCGAATTCGCCATTGTTTGGCGAGAGATTCGTTTCACTTGACACTGTTTACGTATCGCGCATCCCCTCGCCTTTTTGTTCTTTCCCGCAATGACGCGTTTTATATGAATTATTGCCGGTGTTTGCGTCCACAGCGGTTTGGAGAATTTGTGTGTCATCGGTCGGGGGCGACGCGGCTCGATATCCCGTCCGGAACACAGTGCTTTATTTATACTGAAAATATCCGCCCCAGGAATTGATAATATGATGTCTGATAGGTACTTCCTCTCGTTCAATATATCTAAATGTTCAGCTATGACATACACTATATCGACCGCAACTCTTCCCCTGTCACTCGACGATATTTGCGATTCTGGGAGCGATTTGACAGTCCTTCAATCGTCAGAAGTGAGGTTAGGATAGACGACAGCACATGAGGTATCGTCTGCATGTCGTTGCTCTAGGAGATAGCTGGGAAATGGAAGTAAAAATCCCCATTCAGCAATAATTATCGACTATTCCCACACCTTTGTGTGATTAGCGACTGAGGTGAGACATTCGGAAATGCCTCATATCGGCACGATGTTCTCCACAGATAATTTAGCTGATCTTATAGATTTTGGCGATTTCTTATGGTTCCGATAAAGGTTGGATCCAGAGCAGGAACGGGTGGATAAAACGTGATTTTCTATTACAGTTCTGTTGTTAGTTCATCGATTGAAATCTCGAACCGTCCGGCTAATCACTGTTACCACGGAATATCTCTCTTCAGTTCTATGAAATTCAATAGACGATGATTCAGACATTAACCACTTTTCTACCTCGGTTTTTGGCTCTTTATGAATACCTGGTTTCCTTTTTTAACAATCTTATAAATGTGGATTGATTAAACCCTACTCTACCAGGAATTTCTTAAGTGGTCCGGCCCTAAGGAGACGACGCAATAATTGTACATTTATTTTTGGACGACAATTTCGTAATTTTCCCCATTTAGGCATCAAAATAAAGCGTGTGGTAAGCGAAAAACCGGCAATTTCTAAAAACGTCAGATTTGAATAGTAAATTGAAGTATTTTCAAGATAAATACTTTATAAATTTAGACAAACAAACTAAACAATTTTTCAACTCGTTTTTGTTTTGATGTATGTCCCATCTTAATCCTCCCTCTATAAAATATTCTTATTCTCATTCAAGTGAGTTGCACTCTCCTGCAGTCTCCAAGTGTCGTTGCACTCATTTGAGTGTAAGTGGAAAAAATCGGCGGCTGCAATGTCTTCTCACGCCCCGGTCGCGTCAGTTCAGAAAGACGCAGTTTGAAAAAAACATGACGCGACGAGACGTTACAAAAAAAAATACGCGAGGGGGGCGTCGATAAAACCACATTCATTTCGAGCAATGACGATTGATATATTTGACAGCTGTCAGACAGTAATTATGAATTACAATTGAGATTAATCTGTAATTTTTTTGCGAAAGATTTTTTGTTTGAACTTCTTAAATGTGATAACAAAAAAAATGGGTGAAAACGCAACCTACGCATTTTCCATTTTAGTTATTATTTGGAGTTAACATCAAGGCAATTATATTTAACTATGTACATATTAACACAGCAAACATTATTATACTAAATTGTAATTTAAAAAAATATATATAATTCACATTCCCAAATTTTAAGGAGGTTGATAAAAAATTTAAATTAGAAAAATATAGATTGGAACTTGCAGATAAAAGTTTTTTTTTTGTGATTACCCTAGACCATTAATTACATTGGGGGTCGCATATATTAAAGTTAATCACTAGATTTATGTAGCTCTGCAGCGTTTGCTGTTAGGAAATCAGGCAGGCAGCTGACTGACGTGGAAACGGCGCGACTGGTCTATAGCTATTCACATAGCATGATGACAAGTTCTAGGGACACACTGCTAGTTCACTAGGAAAAATATATCCTCACACTTGCTTTGCAATTTATTTTTCAAATATGACGGATGTCCATGAAAACCTAACACGGTTCACACAGTTCACAAAGTAAGTGATCGCCACAATGTAAACATGAGATTAGAAAATTAACCATATTTTTTCAAGTTTTGGCTTTAAAAAAAGTAGTGAGACTTTTATAATAAAATCTTAAAAACTTGCTAAAGAAACAATATAGGTCTCCTATTAAAACACGATGTATAATAGACGATCACCTAATTAATAGATATGAGTGGTGCTAATCCAAATACATATTACTTTAAAATACTGTCTCTTCAAGTACTACAAGGATTATAACTCAAAGGCTATTTATATTTTTAATTGATTATTGTAATTTGGGTTAATTAAGGGCGATTTTCATACGTCGAAGTTTAGGATATTTCATTTGATGTTGTTCATTTCAATACATAAATATATATATTGTTGGCTTACTTGTTTTTCTGCCTGTCTTTTTTTTGTTTTCATGTTTTTAATTAACGGGAACGTCGGGACGTAAGCGACGACATATAAAATATTTTTGAATTATATAGAATCAAAAGTGTATTCGATAATAATAGCACCAAAAGAGTGGTATCTGGTTTTTTTTGACAGTTCTTTCAGTTGAATATTACTTGTAGAATTCGCCGGAAAAAGCATAATATGTATCATATACATATAGTGTACTATTATTGTCCTATAACGTTCAGTATGTGTATGTAATGTATTTACACTGATAAAATTGAAACCTATTACGAAGTAACATATAACTTACCTAAGACGCCTAAGTATCTATAATATTATGAAGTAACGTATTACTTACCTTAGTTATGTCAAAAAAATATTTCCATTACTGTGTGAAGGCCTCCTCACGTATGTCACTAAATCTTGGAGTCACTTAAGGACATATCATTGCTCCAAATACATAAATAAATAAAACAAAATTTTTCACGATTAAACCAATCCTAAATTTGTATTTCCTGAATCTCACATTTCTGGCATAACTACTATATCTCTCAACTTACAACTCCATATTCTACTCCATCCAAATTTAACACGATTTATTCTCAGAATGCGTATTTCAAGAGAACTATATCCAAGCGCTTCCAATTTTTCACATACCTATTCACATATGTATTTCATTTATCTCTCTATCTGTTTTCCAAACAGTGAAAAATTGAACTGCCAAAGCTCTATCCATACTGCATCAAGGATAGCATTTAACCAACTCACAATAATTAATAATTGAAAATAATTAATCACACATTAACCCTTCCTATTTGAGTTAACCATTTTTGGTTAGACGCTTACAAATGCTAAAATTGTATCTAACCAATATTGGTTAGGGCGCTCCGCGCTGCGTAAAATGCCAACTTTTTAAATATTTATTCATTATTATCTTAATTGTTTGACGAGATAAGGTTATAATATTATAAATTTTAAATTTCAATGCGATCATTTTACAGTTATTCTTTTTGCGATCCGTATAGTAGTTTAAAAGTTATGGTCGTTTTTCTCAAGGCCATCGACTTCACGCGCAAAACTGTCCCGGGCAGAAGTGACGACTAAATTTTTACCCCGCGATAGGAGGGGTTAAACACCCTCAAAAACTGCCTACATTTCTTGCCCATACCCATAGACTCCCAAAGACCCATGACTTACAATACTAATTATTTGTATTCTTTCCTAAAATTAACCTATTGATATTTCCCTGTATTTTAAAAAAAATAATTCTTTTGACAATTTAAATCTTATGATATGAAGTATGATATAATATAACCATTATATACTTATAAATAAAGTGACAAAATACAAAAAAATGCTGTATTATGCAATACGTGGAAACTAGTCATTGGCCTTACACTTTGTAATATTATGTTAATTCCGTTACATTACAACGCACCGAATAAAATAAAATAAATAGAAAAATATATGTCCATATATTATATAGATGTACAATATGGAGCAGGCACCTCACGGTTCGTCTGCGTAAACGTTTAGAGGAGTGGGAAGCAATAAACTTTGGTTTGATGGCTGCGGTTATTAAAGTTTTAACTGCCCATCGGACATTCGCCACAAAGGACCGAGATACGAGGGATACGAGGGAGGAAATACACTATTTTCTAGACGGGCCGACATTAAAATCTTCAAAATGGCCGTAAAACAGAAATATAAAATTTCAAATTGCCATTTGGGCGCGGAAGATGGATGCGACCCGGATTTGACAGGTTCTTCTATTGTTGTTGAGTGGATGTTTTGGTTTATTTTTATATTATATATTATGTATACCTATACGTTTATTTATATTGTACAGTAAGGTATATTTAGTATATCATAAAATAGGTACTTGCTTCGAAGAGATTAAAAACACTGTTAAATATTGTAATTATTATTATGTATATTACATTATAAATACATTATTATGTATAGGTATTATATTTATTTATATTACCTATGCTTTTTTTATTTTTTTTTATATCCTACCGTATATATTACGATATTATTTAACCAATATTTCATAAATTTAAGTAATTTACTTTATGTTATTGGTATATTTTATGTAATTGGATATATTTTTATCTATAAAATATATGCATTAATTCATAATGTGGCTTCTCTTTACCCTTCTACGTAAAAACTGTATTTTCTTCGCATTTTCTTCTTATACTTTAACAATATGTCTAGTCTAATTGTAAAAAACTTTTAATTAACCTTAGATTTGCATAATATGTGTTACAAATAATTATGAAACGCTGAAACTTTTCTGAAAAACAAAATAAAAAATAAATATAATAGACAAAATTTTACCAAAAAAAATAACCGACTCCATTTTTTATAAAAGTGCAGCAGCCATGTCATGGTGATTTTTAGAATGAGCTATCATTATTGAATGCGTATACAAAATTTCGTTTCTGTGCTGTTGACCGTTGAGGAGTTCCCTCGTTGGAAACCAACCCTGGGTGTCGCAGTCCTGTATTGGTGAAACTTAGAACGGGCTGTCGTAATTGAAAGCATATAAAAAAAATCGTGTCTGTGCTGTTGACCGCTGAGGAGTCCCCTCGTCGGGAGCCAACCCAGGGTGTAGAATCATGTCATGCTTACCATAAAAAATGCATTGTCATCAAAATTGAACGAACATGTAAATTTTCAACTTCATATGGGTTTTCTCAATTCCTCGTGGATCCCACTATCAGAACAGGATTTGGATAAAAATGGGACCAATCTAAAAGTATATCCTGTCAAATAAAAAGAGAATTTTCCAAATCAGTTCATAAATAACAGAGTTCTTAGGTAACAAACATTAAATTGATAACCTCGGTAATAAAGTCGGTTAAAAATATTTTTTTTTTTTGAAAATTGTAATAATACGTAAGTATAATAAACCGACATATATTAGGTACTTTCACACCTACCTATTCATTTCGTCATATCAAATGAGAAAAAATAGTAAATCATATGTCATCAAGTCCTTTGTAAAATAGTGTAATCTAGTTTTTGACTCCAGCATAGTAACACATTGTGTATAGAAAGCCACGTATCTCCACTTAATTGCGAGCGACCCTGTCTTTTTACACGATCGTAATTTTGGACCGCGGAAATAAAAATATAAGAAAGGACCACCTCGTCGTGCAGCCGGTTTAACATTTCCTAACGAATGATATTTAAAATAGAAAAAATCCTTATGCTGAAGTTCCTATAAAAGCGTATAAATACGTGTTTATAACCTAATAGATATCTATGCTTACCTCTTAGGCGGTGATATTAGTATTAGTGTGTGATATTAGTATTCTTACGAATGATTCTGCTAAATATTATATGAATATGGGTAAATAGCCAAAGACCTAAGGCATGATGTAAAAAACATGTTGCAATATGTTATATGTAGCGAGAAATCTATTGACGAAATTCAGTAAAAATACTCAAAGATTTAAAACTACATAATACACAAAGGCTTTTCGTGTGATGACCAACATAATCGCTGTAGATATATGTCTAAAATGGAAACTCTTTTTAATATTCTCAGATTCAAAGAGTTGAAAAATACTTTTAAAAAATTAAAAACCTTTCGAAGTTTACTCGTTTTTACTGAAATCGGTCAAAAAATATGAAGGGTGATTTTTTGCGGAGTACTTATTTTTCTGTTGAATTTCTTGGACATACGGTATTTAAAAATAAGAATATGAAAATCATTTTAATAATTTTGGCTCATTTTTATTTGCGTATTTCTCATAAGATATAGAAGATTATTGTATAAAAGTTAAGTCAAATGTCACTTTAGACCTCTATGTGACTATTCGTAACGGATTTGTTAGAAACATTGTATTTATGCCTTTTATTTTGATTATGGGATGTTTACGGTGGTACTTCACTTAAATATTAGTACCTACCTATTATTTCCTATTGACACCCACGGCCTAGTGGCATAGTGGTTAGGTCGTCTGATCTAACATTCTAAAATTCCGGGGACAAAACAGGAGCTCATCTCAGGGGAGACAGAACAAATATTATCATTAAAACTTCCTGTGGTGACTGGTTCGCCCGTTGTAGTTGACAGCTCAAAATATAAGATTCCGGGTTCGATTTACGGCTGATCACCATTTTCCGTTGGGATAAAATTAACGGAATTGCATTTCAATT
Organism: Micropterix aruncella; assembly: GCA_944548615.1. Taxonomy (NCBI): domain Eukaryota; kingdom Metazoa; phylum Arthropoda; class Insecta; order Lepidoptera; family Micropterigidae; genus Micropterix; species Micropterix aruncella. Next base: position 31,396,962 of record OX155950.1, read on the forward strand.
CCGTTGATCGAATTCAATAACAAACCACACACTTAAACACGTGTTACACGCACACATACATATAAACACTTCATAGTAGGGTTTGTTGTAAGAGATTGTTGTATGATAATAAATCCTCCCATTGTGAAATTTCATAGTAAAAAGTAGAAACAGACGAACAAACATACCTATGCCTAACCTAGAAATATTGTTAACCTAGAGTTGAAGGGTAGTCAGATCCTTTAATTAAAGTCTGCATTCTACGACGACTTTCTTTAATGTCATAGTCCATATTTTATAACTAAATTTAAACTTTTAAATTTTAAGCCTAATACTACAAAGAGTGACTCAAAAATCAGAGTATCCTCAACTAAAATCATTAACCCTCTACTAACTCACGTAAAGCAAAAAGAAAGCGAGTCTTGATTTGAACAAAAGGAAATAAAAAGACCTATTATGTGTTGTAGTGTGATATGCAGAAAGGGTTGCTCGCTGCATTAGGAAATGAAAATATTTTTTATGCTTAGAATAAACGGCAAAAAGTTTATATAAATGATTGTTAGTTGAATAGTTTTATATGTGCATCTGACGAATGAGATTGTGAGGGCAGGAGAATTTTGAAATTAAATCTTATGATCCATTCTGCTATACATATAATGTACCTATATGTTAGTGAATGACTGATGGCTAATATGTTAGTTTCTGCAACGGACCTCCACCTTGGTAGAGTCAAAATTAACAAAAAATGCCACTCGAATATGAACATTATAAGGAGGTACCCACATACAAGAAGGTTGAACGTTCAGGTGCAGATTTTCTCGTTTATAAACAAAATTTTCTAATATTTTCAATCAAAATTCTTTGATAATTTTACAATTTTTTAATTGGACCAAAGTACCTACTAATAATCAATCAGAATTATTTCATAATTTCGCAAATTATCATATGGACAGTAAACAAAATATTAAAAAAAATGTTAACAAGTTTTCATAAATACAATCAATCGCCTATAGTCAATACAAAAATTCAAAATGATATAATAGTCAATAATATAAAGAATAAAGATAGTCAAGAGAACCGAGGATATTCGATGTTGTCAACAGCCCTAATGCCATAAATTGGGTTTTTAATTAAAAGCAACGATACTTTTGTATTTTAATAAATTTTTTTCAAGTCCCCTGATGTATAACGGCAATTAACAGTAAAATAGGTTAGATTGGCAGAAAAAGCTATTTCGAACCTTTCTCAGTCGCACTTTGAAATGACGCAAGTCCTCTTTCCTTCGCGAATTATGAAAATTAATATTTGGGTTAGTTGAAGAAATCGCGATATTTTTTGTTGTATACATGGTGTTTTGTTACGCGGCATACAAACTCATGATAAGAAATGCTTACAAGAGCTATCATGACTTGATAGCGAAGATATCGTGAAAAAATCTAATTGCTCGTTTTTGTAAGCAATATAGGATTGACGTTAAGGTGACATGATACATACCATATGTGAAGAATTTTAGTTTTATGATTTTTGGAAAAATATAAGCTTTAATTATAAAGTGTTTTTAAGCGAATTCCTCGATAAGAAACCAATTTACACTTTAGAGTCAAAAAATTGCTCATTGCCTTGGACATTAAGGCTTTAAACTGATTTCGAAAACTTTCAGGCGCGATTACTCCTACAATGTAAGCGGTGGGAGTGATTTATTTTAATTTCATTATATTGACTGGTTAATTCTCTAGCGTCACGCTTAGCCACATTATTTTATTTAGGCCCTAAATTAATTGCAATGAATTAAAACGTGAGAGCGCTCTGACAGTTCCGCTAAATATGCTTTACCATTAACACCCTTATACTCGTAGTACCACTGCGTAAAGACAGTTATTATGTGCTAGTGCTGCGATCGAATGTTTAGTATGCACCCGGTCGCCGGCACGAGCGGACGTGTTCTACAATGCTGGATTTTTATTGGTCAAACCCTACAAAATTGACCCCGCCCATTTATTCGTGTGTTCTCCCATTTCGGATATTTTCTCAGGTATTATGTCGCATTACTTAGTTATGCCTTATGCCTTATGTCGCCTTCAGAAAGATAGACGTATGTAGAAACGCCACGTATGATTAAATTCGTTCCAACAGTGTCACATCCTCCCGAGCAGAATAGTCGCGTTTTCCGGGTCGCTGCAGCGCCCCATTCAAATCGCACAGAAAGCAAACATTTATACAGATCTCAATGCGACGCACTATTCACATAATCTCCCCTGACAACCTGTTAATAGCGCGCAATAAAAAGCGCACTTTTTTGCAGCGCGGGTTGGAGACGCACGATGTGGGTCACGTCATACCTGCGCGCAACCTGCGCCCCTATTCTCATGTTAAATTTATGCCAATCACGGGCGAAAGGGTTGCGTGGGAGAGAGGGCTTTTTTGCGTCACGAATTAGTTTTTTCCACGAGAGATTCTTAACCCTTTGCGAGATCGGCGGAACACGTGATACGTCGAGGGAATCGCGTTTTTTGCGCATGCGCTCAGCACCCCTGCTAAGATCTGGTGGCTTAAAAGGGACTGTCTATTTAGGGACATAATTAATTTTGCTTTTAAAAAAATATACCATCTATCGATCTTTTTATAAGATGGATCGTTTTAGTCGTCCATGCTATAGGTAATAGATATGCAAATACATATACCTAATTATAAACAGTAGAATAATTTTGTTAAAATATCTCTAAATATAGGATATCTCTAAATATAGGATATTTTCCGTTGGGATCAAATTAACGGAATTGCATTTTCAATTTTGTCGATCGAATGCAATAACAAGACACACACTTACAAACATGTTACACGCACACATACATATAACACGTCATAGTAGGGTTGGTTGTAAGAGAATGTCATATGACAATAAACCCGCACATTGTGACATTTTCACAATAAAGAGTATTAACAAACAAACATATCTAGAGGAAGTAAGTGAAGTACGATATCTATAGTAGGGTAGAGCGGGGTCAGTTGAACCGAATTTTGTTCAAAACAGTGAAGAGTTTATTTTATTTAAGGTATAGAAATGTTTCCATTTAACATAGTCAGGTTACTTCTATGGCTACATAATCATCTCAAAAAACTTATTATATTCATAAGAGGATAAAACAAAGATTTTACTGGCGACGGTCGCGTGGCTCATCTGACCCGCATATGGCGTTTCAGTGCAATACTTTCTTTAAAATTATTGAATAAAACGAATAATACCTGTTTACTCCTTTAATTAAAATATGTTATATTAAACTAAAGCTATTCACTATAAATAAAATAATATAAAATATATAATTATAATACTCAATCACTGTCACAGGCCAGGCCCAGAAATACATTTGGTATGAGCACATTCTCGTCAAATGGAGCATTAAATTCATTCTTCGCCTGAAAAGCTGTCTGAACAAGCCTCGACACAAATAAGGCAAAATTATTATTCTTCTTCAGTCTCATCATCAGAAGATTTCTTGGAAGACAACATCGTTTTTCTCACCCTCTTTTCCTTCTTTTTTGCATTTTCGTCGAAGCGATCTTTGATTTAGGAAGTGGTCTCACAACACCTTCTACAGCCTCTTTTAGGTGATCTTTCGAGATATTAGCCCTTTCAGCTTTCTCTTTGTAAGTCCTCAGTCTAATAAAAATAAAAGGAACATGTAAATAAGCTAAAAAAAAGGCTGGGTCAATTGAGCCATGCTCAAGTGACCCCATTTATTTTGGCTCAACTGACCCCATCCCCAATTATTTTATGTTTTTAAGATTTAACTTAAATATGTCAATATAACACATTCGTGACATTGTAATTGCTTAATACATTTATTATGTAGTCAAAATAAACTTACTCTGTAGCAGTACCAGCAAGGTATTGTGCGTGAGACCAAAAATGTGACGGAATCGATTTTTTACATTGAGCGCGAAAAATGAAAGATGGCATCCGTGCACACGCAATAAATGCGACTTGAAAACTGGTACTGCGGCGGATTTGCGAACTTGATATGCCGACTCAGCTGGCATCCCCGAAATTTCCATTACGTGCCTATACAGTTTACATTATATTGTGGGTGGTTCATTTGACCCCGTGGTTTAAGTGACACTACTCTACCCTACATTAAAAGAAGATTATGAACGAATTATATATGAAACATTTTCAAAGTTGAGAAAAGCGGGGGAAAACTTGCACATTTTGGAACGGTTTCGTGTTGTATGGTCCAATGATACGAGTATAAAAATATATAGGTACGTATTTATAGAAGTAATTTATTTTTATTTTTAAGGATTTACATTATTATTTTAGTGGACATTAAAATAATGTATATGTAATACCTAAAACGTGACGGTAGATAGAAACATAAAAATAAATAAGAACAAAATTAATGTGATTTTCAAACATTAATTTATACTATAATATTGTCGCTCTGTATAAATTAACTATTATTTATTCTACTTTAATTTTTGATTCTAATACTGAGATAATTTTTAATACCTTCCTAATTTAACTTTCTGTGATTTTTAAATAGGAATTTCTGAATTCTGTATCTAAATTCTAAACTCTATCGGAGCAAGGTCTGGCAAGTATGGTGGGTGAACAAGAGTCTCCAGCCACAACTCCTGCAACTTTGTGACTGTTTGCACTGACATCTGTAGTTATACGTTGTCATGCAAAGCAGTGGCTATGAGCAATTGATTAGGCTCGGTTATTTAATCACGAGCTTCTCCATCATTGTTTACAGATCTTAACAACAAACATTTACAGTAAATGTATAGCCAGACTGCAATAAGCTGTAATTAAAAATACCGGCACAGGATCTCATGTTTAAAAATAATGCAAAATTTTAACATTACCATGGTTGCACAGACGAAAATATTTGAGCAAAAACAATCGACTGAAATACAAATAAACAGTTGATTCTTAAAAAAATAACATGGCATAGAATAAAAATTTATTTAAAATTGAAATTAGAAATCAAATAACAGCAATTACATAGGTAAGAAGCCAACAGGAGCCAAAGGAGCTAATTTACCCCATATACACCATAACGTGCTCGTAACTTAAATTTCAACCGCACAGGCAAAACACTCGCACAGCGTGTATGGGAGTACATTAGCCAGAAGACGCTAAAAAATCGTAAGGCCCCGCCCCCACCGCACTCCCTTCCCCGGCCCGTAGGCCGTGTGTCAATCTGCAGGTGCCCGATTTTCCCACACGCAACCCTTTACCCGTCCCTGCGCGGCATATGCTCGCTGATGGCTGGCTGCGAGCGTCTCGCTGCGGCCATTTTTCTTCATTTTTTGCCACCACGCACACTCCCGCGCACACATCCATAGATCTAACGATCGCGGCTCGTTGACGCGGCATAAATCTACCTTTCAACCGTTGTGAGCATGCAGCGAAATGTGAAAATTAATACACTGGCACAAGTATCACGTTATGCGGTTATCGAGTTTATGGCGTTAACAGGTAGTTAAGGTTGCCCATATAATATCTGCCAAGCACTAGGTATATATTTTTGTTATATTTAAGGGCCGTTTTCTCGAATTGATACATCAGGTTTGTTTTTAAAAATGAGTTCGTAAGGGTTTCGTGTACTTTTTTCGGAGCTGGAGACATCAGTGAAAAGAAATTTCTAGTACTTAAAAGACACAAAAGCTTTTTTAACAGCCGCGAAATATCAGTTCTTTCAGACTTCAGTATTTTGGTAGGGACTGATTATTATTATTTCCTAATATGTCTGTGTATTAACATCTTCACCACCGCCATAAAAAAACTCTTAATAACCAGAATCAAAGATTATCCATAGCACAGTATATAGATTATCAATAACACCTGGTATACTGTGTTTATAGATAATCTATGATTCTGTTCCTTGTGAGATTTTTTATGACATTAACGAAGGTGTTACATAATACACAGACATATTAGGACATAATAATAAAGAGACCATACCAAGATACTTAAGCCATTTGTCTTGTATAAGAATCGAGTAACGAATTACTATAAAATTGTCGATGTTGGAATTACCATGGAAGATTTTTTAAAAGAGATACATGTACTGCAAAGTATCGTTTTGATAAAAACTCGCACTTTTATAACTAAGATATCAAAGAAGAATAGTATCAGTATGATTTTAGATTTATGGATATCTGACTTAAGAAGTTACAATTAGTGATTTAAATTAAATATAATTTAAATTAAACTTAACTTAATTACTTAACTTTAAGGAAGTGTTTTATGAATAAAAATGTTAATCCTGTTATTTTTATTTGCTAATGTATCATTGAAATAAAACATTCCTCATTTACGGAATAGCCTTTTTCACACGATATCAATAATATTATTTTAACCATGAATATGAATATTCCCAAATTTGCCATGATTAAATATACCACTATTTTCAACGACTATACTGCTATGTTGTGACAGAACACTGACATTTGAAAATCTCTGTTTCGAGTAAATTTATTTCTCGACAACTTAATAATCTAGGCTCTAGACTATTTTTCTCTAAACAACCCAGGATTTAGACTATTTTTAATGCAGGGCAAAGTTGATAAATGCCGCCCCCTACGTATAAGCCTGTTATAACTTTTGGTATAGGTACAAGATAACTGTAAGGGTTTTGAAGCAGACACATGAAGCGATAACCTATATTTAAACGCTATTACCACAAAACCCTGTATCTTAATTTACTGTATTTAGTCATGACACGACAGTACCTATACCCCATGCATTTTTTTTATTAATTATTTTTTATCGACAACAATATGGAGGACAATATTAAGTTTGTAAATGGTTGGTTACGACCTAAGTTGCAGACACAATAATGGAAAAAAAAATATTCTTCGTCTGCACGTAGAATATCTTTTTTTTCTTTTGTAATGTAGTTGAGGAACGTCCGCAGTTTTTATACAGATTTCCTAGATTTAAATTAAAATATCTAGACACCTAGACACCTCCATTGTCTCATTGTCATCAAATATGTCTATATACAATATCAGCGAAATGTGTTCGTTTTACAGTAGTTCATCCGTATATCGAGCAGAATCTTAGGCTTCAGAATAATAACCAATGGACTACTACGGTTAGCCCAATTTAGTTAGTAAAACAAGTACTTTCGTGTCTTATTTATTACAGTTTTATGTGTGAATTTCGCGAAATGAAGTGTTCTGCGGTTTGAAACGTTCAGGATGGTGACCTTGTTTAGGAAGAGAGAGACAGACAAAGTAACAGGGAGGAATGTTGAAATAAAAACGTTATTCACATTCATATAAATATATAATATAAAAGAGATTTGTGTGTGACATGCTACATTACAAATGTTTTCAAAAACCATGCTTCACAAAATAATCTACAAGATATTTCTGTACATTTTATTAAACTAACAAATAGTGTTTATAACAACATTTTACTCAGTGTCTTACTCTTCAGAGAAATTTTCAGGGATTAAGGGATTTTATTAAACGTTAGGTCAATAAATCAGCATATCTGTATAACCAGATCGCTCCATGTGGAGCTTTAGCCTCTGATGCCAGAGCAAGTCGCTGCCCCTCTGAAACCGCATCCTGCTAAAAAAAAGCATTTGCTGCGACCTATTATTGTCCATTTGCATTTATAGCCGCGAATAGGTTTACACAAAACGTCTGCCCAATGCATCCCCTGGGGGTAAAATGAATAATCAACCAGCGAGTCCATTTTTTTCCAGCTCTATCAAAGGCTTGCTAGGCGAGCGCAAGTGCAATGTCTATCTGACGGGTCGGGCTCCTCCTTTTATTCCGATGAATTTGATTCGAAACAGGGACGAATTATGTATTCATTGTATTTATGTTTTACTATTTACGTATTGGTGTTGGGTATAAATACTAAATATTTTCAAATAATTTGCGAGTGTATGACCCAACAATACAGTCGATTTATGTATGCATTGTATTTATGTATCACTACGTATTTATGTATTGGTGTTAGGTGTAAATCTTAATTTATTATCAACTAATGTGCGCGTGTATGACGGGATAATACAGTCGATTTATGTATCCATTGTATTTATGTATCACTAAGTATTTATATATTGGTGTTGGGTGTAAATCTTAATTTATTATCAACTAATGTGCGATGAGCCAATGGCTATAGGTTTAGTAAGTTTTCATACACGCTATATAGCAATGTATACCGACTATCATAGCCATTTTGCGGTAAATATTATTATTTGTAATAAATAAATAAAATAAAATATGCAGGAATTATATAAACTTATATATGCAGGAATTATAGGTCTTAATATGGCTACTTCTAAAATTCCTCACTCTCGAAGGAATAGATAAATGGGCTGGGCGAGAGAGATAATCCCATTATGTTTTAACACGTATAATCCTGTTACCGCCTGCTGGCGAATTGCTTGCAGGCTTCAAATTATGGCGTTTAAATAAATTGTCCATAATTAGATGGATCATGGCAAGCGCAGACAACGCGCAAGATGACGGCGCCATCATCCCGCCCTTCCTACCAGTAAATGATAGTGAAAAAATGTACTATCTAAATGTCGTTTTGGAAACAAAACGATAAAATGTAAGATCCTTTAAAGGCACTGGTAGTAAAGGATGAACTTGCAATCGATAATCCGCACTAAGGTGTCATATTTCAAAAAAATGTATATTGGAAAACATTCTTATTATTTTTTTTTCTTATTGGAAATCTTAATTACATACCTACATTTTATATTAAACTAACAAGTGTAGGTAAGGGAGTACAATAGGGACACTTCAGATTTTTAAGAAAATCGAGATACTTGTGTAGGTAATTTTCCGCGATAAAATGGTAAATAATATCTATCAACAATTATATCACATATTATCATTTAAAACAACAAACTTATATTAAATTAGTAATGATATCACTTACATTCAATATTACTAAATATTACCAATAAATACGTCCGCATACAATTGAATAAACCTAATACTGAAATAATGACTATGTATGTAAATATTGTAAGTAGGTATATGTATGCAATTAAATATATTTTTGAATAATAATACAGATGTATAACAACATCATATATTTTAATTTGAGTATAAAATTACGTGTTCACAGGAAAACTCTGAAATGTAAAAGAAAAGATTCTACCTTAGTACATATTACAGAATCTACCTTAGTACATATACATAGTACAGTTTTTGTATATATACTGTTTTTGCTTCTTTCTTTGAAAATAAAATATTATTATCGTTATTTTTATTTTATATGAAATTAAATATAACGTAGATTGTTTACATAGTTTAGTTATTGACCTAACGCAACGATTTAAAGAAATATTACTAAAATAATTATTTCTTATGTGGCACCATGTGTCTTGGGGTCGGTTGAAACAACTATCGATGATATTTGAAAAGTCTATTAAAACAGCATTTGTTTAAATGTAAATATGTATTTATTTTGTGACGAAATATTATCAAGAGCGTATAGATTTATTATTGACAATGACTTCCTTGTGTGACAATGACTTTTTTTATCAGTGAAAGTAAATTTAAATCTTATCTACCATTTTTATTCTTATTCGAGTCATTCAAAGTTAAACTTAAATAATAACATAATTACTGACCAAACAAGGACACGGTTTTGACCAGACGTATTACTATACCTACTCGATAATATATTAAGCATAATGGTGTATGACAATTTCTGGCATGTAAAACGCGCAAGCCGACTTGACAAGTCTAGCTGTAGGTATATTACAGGCTGCATTTCTGCACTAAACGAACTGACTTTACATAACATTATATCAAGTAACACATGCCACAATGCCATTATTTATCGCAATGTCTTCTCACCTTTAAAGTGTGGTACCATTACGATAACTATATATAGTAGGATTATGTCCAGAAGTCACCATGTAAACCGTGAAATGATCCCTACATTGCCAATCCTTCTAGCGGCATTCACCTTTATTAGACCAACCAGCCAACTAAGATGACCACCTTGAAATATTTTTAACAACGATACTAAAGTAACTACATAATTCACGTTCGATCGATCAATATTACGTTTTAAACCGACCATTGCGCCATCTACCAACGCGCGACAAACTACACTCATACAAAGAAGTTGTAACATTTTGTTTTTATGAGTAGGTTGATTGCCAGCCATCAGTTGTATTTTGTGGCGAGATGTAAATATGTAAAATCGTCGTAAAATAAATACGTATTTTGTGGCAAGACAGTTGCATTTTAACGTATTAGAAATACGTATAATACACCATTCTTTTCTGACCACTGGCAAACGACTCATATATTTCACCTTACAGTGACGTTATTATTAATGACGTTTCGCCGTGACAATGTATTAGATGTTCAGTACAATGGTATTACTGTCATATCATTGAGTAAAGTAGTATTACTGTTACATCATTGAGTAGAATTGTTTTGTGTGTAATCTTATGGTTATTGATTATACGTGTCTTCCGATGTAATCGAGACGTAGCATACAGATTTAGGTGTGTAATACAATTAGTCTGGCATTTTCCGTATCGCCATTGCCACTGCCTGAAGTTTTTTTTAGTGAATTGTTACAGATGTGTACTGGCATCTTAACACTGATATTAAAAAAAGTGTCTCGGGTTACATTTTAATGATCGTCGTCCATGCGTAGAACATTAGATTTCTAATTGTGTTGTCCTCTGTTTCAATTGTTTCCATTTCTATTGTCTACTTATCCCAAAAATAAAATTGTCATTAACATGTCACCTTCATATTTTTCTCATATAACAGACACGCTAAATAAATAATAATACATAGAAAACATTTTATCTAAGTGGAAATTGTCAAAATTATGTATTTAACAAAAATCAGTGATAGCTTTGAGACACGTGAGCTTTTATTTAAGTTGAAAGCCAAAGAATAAATTGCCCTTATTATTTGATATTTGATATCAGATATCCGTCAGAATAAATGTATCGCACAAATATAATATTTTATATCGCAAGCTGTGTTCTGAGGGTGCGTTTACTGTGTAAGCGTGTGATAAGGGAGCGATGTCAATGTAATATCAAACTAATTTCTGGGTCTGACAATGAATTAAAAGTTGTATTTATTTAATCGTGTTTTATGCCTTGTCTATTAGAAAAATCTACTTAAAACTAATTTTCTTAGAGTCTGGGAGAAAATATCTAAGACGCTTTGGCAAAAGATGCTTCGGCAAAGACGCTTTGCCCTGGTTAGATCTCGTATTTCTTATCCCTCGATTGCCATTCACTAGTTTAACTATTTTATTTGCAGTAGAGAGACAAAATACAAAATATTCAAAAATATATGCCTTTGAGCGTAGACAATCACGTAATCAAACGTAATCAAACGACTAACGCTGCTAAAAGGTGTGTACTCATATCAAGAGACCTGGTTTTTATTACCCACATGAAGATTGTTAAAAAAAAAAACAATATATACTAGAAAAATACTACACTTAATTATCTAATAAATATTATTATAAATATACACTTTATAATTATTTTTAGGAATGTCATCATCATCAAATCAATAATACGATCTTAAAAATATTATTATACTACATAAATGTAAAAAAAAACATGTAATATAATAATCAATACAGCCGTTCGTTATAAATCATTTTTTTTTTTTAGGCATTACTATAGAACATTAATTTTGCTTACAAAAATAACAGGAACCGAATGGCAAAACCTTATGGCAAAACCGAATGGCAAAACCGTTTGCTTATTTGATTCTGCAATAAATTATGTAAAAGTTTTAGTAACATGCTAATAAAACTAATTAAACTTAGTTTTTTTTAAATATAGCTATAGATCTGCACTGCAATATCGCTGACGCCACACACTCGCTGAATAAGCAACTCCCCTGAAAATTGTGCTTAGATTACGCCCACTGTTTAGGCACGGCAGCAAACTACTCTGTGCTGGAACAGAATGCTCGTGCTGGTAACGGGACCATGCTATCCTCAAATGTAGATATCTTGGCTCTTCATACCGTACATCTTCAGAGCATGCAATGCTAAATACAGTTGTCTCCTTTGTTCCATATTCTGCATATTTGCTCGTTTGAGAAAAGGCGAAAGAAAAGTGATAGCGAGGTTGAGCTGTTGAAACAAAATCTATCGCAGGCGTTCGGCATCCTTTGAAGCCTACGCTCCGACCTCTTGTGCATGCTTGGGTCATACACTCAGTCGCCATAATCATAAACACAGATAAAATTAAATCATTGATCATAAGTATTCGGACCCGGACGCTGAGGTACTTCCGTAATATCCTCGTATTAGAGACTTAAGTTGGATATACGACTATTCCCAGTTGGGATTGAAACCTTACATTTGCGCCAACTCCCCTGCAGCATTAAAGATTAATGATATTAAAAAAACTCACAAAACAAATAAACTCGGTGGGATTTTTTTTGAACGGGGAATAAGAATAAGACTTAAATAATTGTGCACTCTTCTTTGCCTATTTGCTAAAAACTTTTCCTTATGTGTGACAATAAAATAGAATATGTACAACCGATGTAGATAACGCATCAAGCCAGACTGTTTAGACACCTTCAATCCTTAGTTTCCACTAAATTTTACTATCTAATCTTGCTACAGCTTTACACGTCGAGCTTCCTTTCCGCAAAAGAATCTATTACGTTCAAAAATCGACTTAGGATGATTTCCAAAATCAAATGAACAAACTATAGTACAACGCGCCCTGAATGCCATGGCAGGCGCTTTAGTAAAAAAAGGTTTTTTCAAACACATGAATTTGGCTCCCCATTAAGTTGCCACCCGAAGTAGGTACCCCGGTTTGCTTCTTCCGAGATCCAAGAGTAGCAAGTATGTTTTTCTAACCTGAAAGGCTCTGTCTTCTGTTCAACTTTGGCAAACATGACGCAGTTCTAAAAATCAGATATTGAAAAGCAATCTTCCAATATCATTTAAAAACCCTCCTATGTAGCCGCGCCCTTACCTATATATAAATTGACGTTATCTGCATATTTGATCATGTCACTAAAAAAACATGAGAGCGATTGGCCGCAATGTCCGAGCGTAAAAGGGTTGCATTGCATGCATTTGGCTGCGAGGAGCGAAAAAACCACAATGTTTAATCAAAGGCAGCTGGACACACGGTGCGTCCGTGGACTTCCCCATTGTGATACCCGATATCGCGAGGAGAGTGTGTTATTAATGATGTTTTAGCGGCAGTATTTGTAATTAAGTTAGGACCAAACGCTTGTTCAGAAGGCCTTCGAAAGGGAAAGGGTTGTCAGGTTTACTGACCGAGGGATGCGATGGTGTTTGATTGGGTAATGTGGTCCTTTGAATCCAGTGGTGCATTCAGAAATCCTGTGATGGTAAGGAAGGGGGTGCATACTGAGATAAAAACTCTCAGCAATCATAATTATGAAACGGAAAATGCCAGACTGAGAAAAAAACAAAGACGAGCCCCTTTAATTCCGATATTTCCGACTAAAGTAGGTACCAAAAAAACAGTTCGGATCAGACATGATACACAGTACAGCTCAGTCCTCACGATTATCGATACTGTATGTCATAATGGTGTATGACCATTTCTGCCATGTAAAGCGTCGAACGTTGACGATTTTAATAGTCTGGCAGTATTACCTACACTGGAAAAAATATAACGATGTAATACACGGAAATATGCATGTTTCAACAAGTATTACGTATATATCTCGGACTGTTGTCCATACGTATGCATTAAAATGACGCGTAACAGTGTTGGCGTGACGGTAGTTACCGTGCCGTAAACCTTTATTCGTTTTACCTTCATTGAACTAACCCCTGCCAACCAGCCATCTATGATGACCATCTTGGAATACTTTTGACAACGATACTAAAATGAGTATATTGTTCTCGTTCGATCGGTCGACATTACGCTTTAAATAGACAATCTCGACATCTTTTACCGCGCGACAAACTACACTTATACAGAGAAGTCGTAACCTTTTCGTTGTTTTGAGTAAGCTGACTGGCAGCGATCAGTTGTGCATTTTACCTTTACACCACTGAACGTGTCGGTCGTCTGAATGCAAAGGAAGGAAGAACTTATTAGGAATAGTATTAAAAGCTTAAGAATACCCACTTCATGAGCATATCGCGGTTAAAGAAAGAAAGAAAGAAAGACAAAAACCTTCTTGTAACAAATTTACACTAACAATAATAAAGAAAAAAAAGATAAAATAGTGGTACAACCGCTTCAAACAAAAATGTACATCAGTGGACGAATTACGTATCGGTAAGCCCTCAACAAACCGTAATGATAATAATAATAATAATAATAATAAACTCTTTATTTCAAAATAAAAAAGGCGAGCTTATTGCCTTGAGGCAATGTCTATCAGCTAACTTATAGCTTAAGTTTATAATATAATTTGTTACGTTGGCTACACAAAAGAATACTAAAAATTAAAGTGATTAGAAAAAAAGAAACAGACAGAAAACGAATAAGAAAAAGATATAAAAAAAAGGAAAACAAATTAATGACCACATTGATCAAGTTTGTTTTTGTTTGTTTGTTTAAGCTATAGTTCTTTTGTTTGTTTAAGTTTGTTTAATGATCAAATTTGAATTTTGGTCATACGTAACGTGACCATTTTTTCGTCAAATTGGGACACCTTTGTAGAAAAATAACGTGTTGATCTTTTACTACTTTTTATTCGAAAATTAAAAACATGATAACAGTATTACTAATAATATGTAGGTAGATATCTACGCAGTTGTTTTATATTTTTCGGAGGAGCAAATTTGTTTCAAAATATCGGGTCTAGTTTTTAAGTAAGAATGGAGCTGATTACATGATTTATTAATGGTGGTCTTGGTTATCAAAATGGCTTTCGAAACTGCGACACTTACCTGTGTTTTTTTGCTTGTCCATATTTTATTCATTAGAGAAAAAACTCTTTCGACAGTTGCATTACTTCCAGGCAGACATAACACGTACTCAATCATTTTACGAAAGTTAGTACAGTTGAGATTGTTATCACGAAAGAGTATGAACCACTCCACCCAACGGTCTTCAGCAGCAACATTGTAAGAATTCCAGCTTGTGATTTTGTTACCTTTTGGGCTTAAATTATCTTTTGGAGTGTTTGAGAAAGCGGGACATTTTTGCTCTCGCTGGGGATAGCGGGACAGACAGCCTGAAAGCGGGGCTGTCCCGCCCATTGCGGGACGTATGGTCACGTTAGTCATACGTATTCTCAGCTTTCCAGTGGTTCATGCAGTTCATTCGCTCAAGTTAAAATGCCGCTGAAAGGGACCAACTCGAATCAAGATGAGGTTTACTTTGTAGGAGATTATTGTAAATTTACTTTGGATGAATAAGTGTATTTTTGTAGATCGAATGATGTATAGGTATTTAGAAAAAATATTATTCGTTTCCTATTTTCTTATACCATAGCGGAGCAGCACTAATTGAAGCAAAGGTATTAGTGAAAATTGCAACATTTTTTTTGGGTTACATATAGTTATCTAAATTCTATGAAATAATCCAATATCTTGAAGGATAGCATTGGCATTAGTCTTCTTTTTAGTATAATAGAGTAGGCCTCCTCGCTTATGACCTAGAGAATTGTTATTCGGTCGGCGCATTGCTCCCGGAAGGTATTAGAAAGATCGCATAACGTTCCGCGTTTAGTATTCCTTCCGAGTGAATATGACGTGACAAAAGAAGTAGCCGCAACAATAATTATATTATTAATGCGGTTCTTCGTATAAAATACAAACAATTCGGCCTTGCCAAAGGCCTCCTTTAGATAACGAGTTCGCTGACTGCGCGCGAGGCGTTTAAAATACATACTTCTGCCAGAATTTTAATTCCGTGAAGGTTTCGCTGACACAATTTCACCGCTGCTGCGAATCGCAGAATATTGCCATTGAGATTGAGAGAATATTGCCGGTCGGAAATTTATATAAACGTCAGCCCCTTCATTTGATATATATATATATATATATATATATATATATATATATATATATATATATATATATATATATATATATATATATATATACATACATATATATATATATATATATATATATATATATATATATATATATATATATATATATATATATATATATATATATATATATATATATATATATATATATATATATATATATATATATATATATATATATATATATATATATATATATATATATATATATATATATATATATAAATATATATATATATATATATATATATATATATATATATATATATATATATATATATATATATATATATATATATATTATATATATATATATATATATATATATATATATATATATATATATATATATATATATATATATATATATATATATATATATATATATATATATATATATATATATATATATATATATATATGTATATATTTATATATATATATATATATATATATATATATATATATATATATATATATATATATATATATATATATATATATATATATATATATACGCATTTCGCATATATATATATATATATATATATATATATATATATATATATATATATATATATATATATATATATATATATATATATATATATATATATATATATATATATATATATATATATATATATATATATATATATATATATATATATATATATATATATATATATATATATATATATATATATATATATATATATATATATATATATATATATATATATATATATATATATATATATATATATATATATATATATATATATATATATATATGCGAAATGCGTCGCTGCATAATCTTTTCATACGAAAATCTATACCATACTCATTGAAATAATGACCTCGCTATTAATGAACATCAAGGCGGAATATAGAGGAAATAATCGAGAATCTTTCAAATTATATTATTTTATGCACATAATATATAATTTTCGGCGCTAATTAAGGACGGATGGAAATTGTATGCAAGGTGATTGATTGAATGCTGAAAAGGAAACCAGTCGGTTCTAAAACGGCCCAAAAGATTCTTTGATAAATTATGTTTCATGTTGTCATCGATGGTAATATTATCGCAAAATTAATAGAATCAATCATTTCCTTAAAAAATGTTTTCTTCCTTTCCTTTTCGTTAACCTTCAAGTAAGGACGGGTAGCTTAACAGGCTCCGCGACATTCTCGGTTTCTTAGTTTCACACACTACTTCTGTCTCTCCGCAATTTCAAATTTCAAATTTTATTTATTGAGTTCAAATTATGAGTAGATTCAATATACAAAAGTCTTAACCTAACTAGGCTGCCGCCTGTTCCAAGGTAGACAATTTATTTTAATTATCCTAAGAAATCTATAATAGGTATTAGGTTTATATAAATAAACAAAATCATACTTAATGTAACGGAAATATCTTAATTACCTAATAAAAATTCGTAAGAAAATGTCATGAAAATTGTCAATATTATTTTATTTTAAAACATGATAAAAATTATTATATATTTATATACGTATTGATAAGTATTAATATCCTACTAATATTATAAACGCGAAACTTTGTATGTATGTATGGATGTTTGTTACTCTTTCACGCAAAAACTACTGAATGGATTTTGATGAACTTTACAATAATATAGCTTACACATCAGAATAACTCATAGGCTATAATTTATAAAGATATATGGTTTTCTATCATCATTATCACAATTTTCCATCACCACGCGGCTGAAACCGCTGGGCGCAGCTAGTGTATTAATAATATACAAAATAAATTCACTTTTTTTTAGCGGTAGCTTCAGTTTTCGTAGCGGTAGTTTCTAAAACTGAAGGTAGCTTCGGTAGCTCCAGTTTTAGTAGCGAATTGACCAGTGAGGGAGGTGGTTGCGTCGCTTGAAGGTTGACAAGTAAGTCTGTGAGACCACACGCCTGTTAGACCACACGTCCCTTGTTTCCATATTGAATATTGTTAGGACGTGTCTATGTCTATTTTAGATTTTCTTGGTCATTATATGCAAATACGTGTAATCCACATAAAATTGCCGAGTTAGCTGAGGTCGAAAATGACTCGGCAAACAGTCGGCAAAAGAACTAAAAGAGCAAGCAGAATTTGACCCGCTAAAAAGCATAGAATAAAACCTACAATTGTAGAAAGAAAGCATAGAACCTACAATTGAAGAAGAAAAAGCATAGAACCTACAATTGTATTGGATGCAGCAAGCCTGTGTGCCTTCAATGTTCTCGTTCCTTGTGCAGTGACTGCCTATAATTCACAAATATGGCTTTCTAAGATTTTTTATTTTTCTTATCAGAAACACAGTATACCGAGTTAGAAGTATACTGTGTCAGAAGTATACTGTGTTAAAAGTATACTGTGTCAGAAGTATACTGTGTTAAAAGTATACTGTATCTGGTATGATGTGTCAAAAGTGGCTATTATGTTGTCGATATTCGTAATATATTAGAATGTGAGATAAAAATGTTTATTTTGATGTATAAATATAGTACATGCTTTAAATTGCTAAAATGCTTTAAATAGCTTATAATAAGTAAATATAGCCTAAAAAAGCCGTAATGGTGTTTTTTTCTTCATATTTCTATACATTTAATTATACAAGTCGATTATTTTACACCTTTTTTATTTTAAGAAGCCTATAACAGAGCTTTAACAGCCTTTGCGTATTGTCTATGTGTAATTGCATTAATACCAAGTTTTATATTATTATATTGGGTCGCTTATTCTAAGGTCTGCGGCTTTAAAGTTTGTTTATCGTGTGGATAGAGGCTGGTCGCAAGGTTGCGCTCAGTTGGCGACCTTCGTAAGGCATCGCGAAAAGTCTTAGGGCCGGCCTTAAGCAGTCCAACAAAAATAATTAACATTCGTCCGGACCGCAATGCCGAAATGGCCGTTTTCATTAATCGTTTTATCTCGTTTTGGGGTCAAGTATGAAACGACGAGGAAAACATGGCCGCATCAGCAAATATCCCAGTATAAGAAACGTTATACATACGTTCATGAATAAGATAAAACGAATTAACCGATTGCACTTTGTATCATCGCTGACGTTTCGGCGATGTTGCAACCGCCGTTTTTCATGGTAGGCTAAGGTGCTGTGAATCACCATCCGCGGTTAGGTGGCAAACTGCCGCTGTTACTACGCAAATTGTAACGGTGGTGGGGCCGATCCCACCGCCTCACATTTTAAATTATTTTTACCGTCGTTTTAAATTATTTTATTGCCTTACAATGAAGATTATCGTGGTTGTTTGACATTACTTATATTATAATAAAAAAGACAAAAAGGGATTTAGCGCGCGACTAATGATTATTGAAAATTGTTTTAAATCTATACTTCGGCGTAAATTTGATCTAAGATCTTGACAACGGGTTACGCCGAGATATAGATTGAAAATATTTTTCAATAATCATTAGTTTTTAGATACACTAATCGCCTATTCCTTTCCAGCATAGATTCTCAACTTTGTGTTACCACTGTATTAGTAGCCTGGCCCGTTTGGCCAGGCTGCTAATACCACAGCAGGGATTATTAACAAACACTGAAAGAAGAGATGAAAAAAAAGGCGTGGAGTCGCTCCTGGTCTAGACAGACCAGATAAGTCTCCTTTCATTTATTCTATACCTTAATTTATTTAGTAATAATACATAATTTCAATCGTAAGCTATAACTTGTATATATCATAATGTTAGATAGTAAGTGAATTCTTCATATTTTTATTGTTTCAATAAACCAGGAGAATCTTCTCCATGGCGTTTACTATATATTTGGTCAGTTCTCCAAATTGCTCTCTATTTTAAACTTATTCTGAAAAACTATTTCCTCTCTCGCCAAACATAAACCTTTAGTTATCTTCGCATCCATCCTTTGGCTGTGGCTTGCCCGGGGGCAACTGACGATGCCTGTACCCGGCCACGCGTTTCTCTGGCTCAGTATATTTGCTGTTACTTTCAACTTTTGGGAGCTAATGGGCCCATGCTGGGTTGGCCACGAAGACCTATTCTGTTCAGGGTCGGTCACACTCACGGGTCAACGCCCATCCGACGGCCTCCACGCATGAGGTGCGAACCTGGGTAAGACGTTCGGGCGATGGACTTCCCCTGGGAATCAAACCTCTGGCGCTCCTGGACGGTCTGCGCACCGTGCGGCGCAAGCCAATCGATTGTGCACTCTGACTAACATATTGAGATGTCAACTACAACGGGCGAGCCCGTCACCACAGGACGTTTTAACGATTAGTCGTTCTATCGACCTGCAGTGAGCGTAGAAGACTTTGGACATAACAATCCGACGTCTAGCTACGCCACAACCCGTAAGAGTCCAACGCCTTACCGCGAGTTATCCAGGAATAAACCCGGCGGGCTCGAGATACTCGCGCCCTTACTTCCAATTGTGACCAGATTTCTCCGGTCTCTCGATTGGTTCCGAGTTCGAGGTCGCTTGCGCGGTCCTCTCCCTTACGAAGCGGTGAAACGGTGTACACCGAATCTATCGCGGACCAAGGCGTCTTTTGCCCGGCTCTGAACCGGGATCGGATGGCCAATGGTCATTTCAAGAGCAGTCGCCGTTAGGTACGCAACCACCCCCGCTCTATAGGAAACAATACAGTTTCCAGACTCCCTCGCCCGCTGTAGTCGACAACCCAAGTTGTTACTTTCAACATAAGGCTCTCCCATTGCCGTAAAATATTGTACTATAAACTTCCGCGATAAATTCTAACTGAATTACCGCTGTAATACAACCGGTAGAGCCCGCGTAAGCGACTTCGGACCCGTAACCAGTCGGGAGGACGGCGGTATCCTGAAGGTTAATTTCAGACGGAGATATCCTGCCAAAACTGGTGGTTAAGGGGTGAGGCTGCCCGCTGGGTACCGTTCCTAGTGCCTCGCCGTAAGGCGTCGGTCTCTAACGGGTTACTGGTGAACTAGACAGTAGATTGTTTTGTCCCCAAGTCTTCTACGCTCATCCCACGGCTGAAAGAACGATCTATATCGTTATACCAGCCTGGAGGAACGGGTTCGCCCGTTGTAGTTGACACCTCCCTACTATACTATGAACATGACGTGTTGTGACAAAAGATCAAAGCAATCGGTAAAGAAGTTACGAAGATTTAAGATTTAAGATTTTGAACAAAAGAATATTTACAATTTTATTTACATATTTAGATTTATTTAGCATAAAATCTTCTATAAGTAATCTCAATGTTTTTTTGTGTATATTATTTAATTAGTAAAGCATCTTGTTTGCACCGTTGTTTACTGCATCTTGTTTACACAATCTTCCGCAAGTCATAAAGGTTTGCATATATGCTATTAATACGCAGAAAATACGGCTATTGTCGCTACCGGAAATAAAGTTAAAACCGCGTTGGGGAAACTGCAGAGAGACTTCAATAATTTATAGGTAGCCTCTGACCAAGGCCTCATCATCAACGCGGAAAAAAACAAAGTCATACACGTCGGTTTACGCGTTAACAGGCCTTGTGCAGTTAGGCCATTGTGATCCGTTTTGTTATTGGGTCGGCCCAACTCACGGGTCAACACCTATCCGGTAACCACCAAGTAGAAGTTCGAGCATGGATAGGACTCATCCTGTGGGTCAGTTACCCCTGGGAGTCGTTCTTCGGGCGCACCTGGACGGTTTGCGTACCAACTAGAGTTGTCAACTACAACGGGCGAACCCGTCAGCTCAGGAAGTTTTAACGATTAGTCGTTCTATCTCCCTAAAGTGAGCGCAGAAGACTTGGACAAAACAGTCCATCGTCAAGCTCCGCCACATGCCCGTAAGAGGCCAACGCCTTAACCGCGAGATAGCCAGGAGTGTTACCCAGCGGGCTTACACTCACGCCCTTACTTCCGATTGCGACAAGATTACTCCGGTCTCTCGATTGGTTACGAGTTCGAGGTCGCTTGCGCGGTTCTCTCCCTTACGAAGCGGTGAAACGGTGTATACCGAATCTATCGCGGACCACGGCATCCTTTGCCCGGCTGTTCACCCAGGATCGGGTAGCTGATGGTCGTTTCAAGAGCAGTCGCCGTAAGGTCCGCAACCACCCCAGCTCTATAGGAAACAGTAATGCTTCCAGACTCCCCTGACTGTTAGTCAGAGTGCACAATCGATTGGCTTACGCCGCACGGTGCGCAGAACGTCCAGGAGCGCCAGAAGGGTGATTCCTAAGGAAAACTAGCCCTAAGGCCAGAGTCCTGCCCGGGCTCGTTCTTCATGTGTGGAGGCCGCCGGATGGGCTTGACCCGTGAGTGTGACCAACCCTGAACAGAATGGATCTTCGTGGCTAACTCAGCAAGGGCCGATTAGCTCCCCAGGTTTGCGCACCGTGCGGCGTCAGCCAATCGGTTGTGGATTCAGACTGGTAACTGGGGGAGTCCGGAAACGATTTTGTTTTCTAAAGATCTGGAGTTGCTAGTGACCTAATGGCAGCCGCTCTTGAAAGGACCGATCGGCTACCCGATCCCGAGTGAACAGTCGGGAAAGGATTTCTCGGACCACGATGATTCGAACTGAATCGCCGCTTATATTAGGTAGAGGGCCGCGCAAGAGACCTCGAAAGTGTAACCAGTCGGTAGGCCGGAGAAATCCGGCCAACTTGTAGCGAGGGCGCTTGGTCTGCACGCTGGATTAACTACCCGATACCGGGCGGTAAGGGTTGGACTCTCGCGAGCTAGTTGGCGGAGCTAGATAGTGGATTATCGTTGTCTAGTCTTCTACGCTCTCTAGTCTTCTACCTAGTCTTCTACGCTCATCCTATGGTCGAAAAATCGATCTAATATCTTTATACCTGCCTGGGGTGATGGGTTCGCCCGCTGTAGTCGGCACCTCCCAGCATCCGTTCTAGCCACGCCGTTCAACAAAACATACCAGTGAGTGCTCCAAAAATCAAGGTTAACACTTGACTGTGTACACTTCGAATACGCCGTATCATAACCGCATTATTGTCCTTACCAGGAGATCAGGGTTGTGGCCTCTGCAACAACCGCGATCTGAGGCTAGTGGTTGATCGGCGATTCCATCGGAGACAACATATCGATCTAGTATGCGACAAATTTCGCCTTTGCATTTAGCAATTTTCCCTTCTGCGAAATCAACTGGAAACGAAGACGGCAGCTAACGGTTCCGTGCAGCTTGGGCCATATGACCTGCTCGTTATCTTGGGTCGGCTCAACTCACGGTTAAACTCCCATCCGGTAGCCTCCTCCAAGAGGGAAGAACCTGGAGCGGACTCCATACTGTGCAATTGCGTATGTAAGTTTCCGACCTCTGAGCTGGCCTATTATGGTGGTATCTAACGGTTCCGTGCAGCTTGGGCCTGATGGCATGTTTGTTACCTTGGGTCGGTCCCTCACGGTTAAACTCCCTGGTATGGAAAAAACCTGGAAAAGACTCTGTTTCTCCTGTCACGGCTATGCCGTGGGCATGTAGGATCGGATTCTCTGGGGGAACATCTCGGGCGCTGCTGGGCGGCTTGCGCATCGCGTGGCGTTAGCCAATCGCCTGTGCATTCCGGTCTGGTAAGGGGGTGGGTCTCAAAACGGTCTTATAAGTTTCCTAAGCAGCGTGAGACTGCCGATGAGACTCTTAAGAAACTCTTAGTATCGTTTTAAAGAAATATTTCAAAATTAGGCGGCTATCCAAAATATTTTGTACTAATTTCTAAACAACTATAGATGCGGTTTTGAAGACGATAAATTGTTGACTTGATTTGACTGTGTGAGCATAAATCACTAAATTAAGAAAGTACCTGGTAGATGAGTCCTGGGACCATCAGGATAAGTTTGAATACCATGTATTTAATAAACAACAATAATAACTGCCGTAATGCGATATATCCGCCATTGTGCAAAACCACATTTGTTCATCAATAGTTGTCAAACAAGTTCACCTCATCTGCAATCCGATAAATGACAATCTGCCAATCTTTGCTTCCTCCACTCCTTCGGCCTTCCTCGATCTGACAGAAGAGCTGACCACCAAGGTGTGAAAGGTTACAGAACGTCTGTATCCGCTTCATTTATTACCTCAGAAAATAAGACCGTATCACGGAATATCTAAGTAGACTGCAGTGGCTTACCATCAGGGAGACGAGACAAGTTTAAACTCTCTGCCTAGTATGAAGTCGAAGACTATCGCAGTTGTTGGACATTATAAATAGGAAGTTTGTAGCACCCGACGTTTCGGCGACGTTGCAGCAGCCGTTGTCTAGTCTATCCTGGACAACGGTGGCTGCAACGTCGCCGAAACGTCAGGTGCTGCAATCTTCATGCGGTGAATTAGTTTTATCCTATTAATATTATCTGCCTAGTATCGTTGCGAATGGTGTGCCGCTTTATCTCACCGAAAGGTTCACCGCTCTATCATCACACGGCCGTCCCCTTAGATCAGAGGGCAATAACCCTGGTCACAGTAGCGATTTTTTCTCGTACTCTTTCTCCGTTGAAACTACACGACTCTCTCCTTCTCGTACGACTTTCTTCGTTGTAACGCTTTATCGAATCATGTCAGAACTGCCCACAGCATTACCACGTTTAAAGCCAGGCTCAAGAAGAACATAAACCAAAAACCATAATATAAGCAACCTTATTCCTCCCCTCCTTTTTGCTTGCCTTTCCTTTTTCGTCTCCTTCCTTTTTTCTGCGCCTTAATTTAATTTAAATACTTTGTTTTTCTTTTGCTATTATGATTTTTCCTAGTTTTCTGTTTACTTTATGATTTTGATTTTATTTTTTTGTAGCCAACGAAAAATTTGTAATACAAGTTATAGGTTAGCTGGTAGACATTGCTAACCTGTCTAATTTTCCTGTATTTGCTCACAAAAAATTATCAGAGAAATAAAAATGACGAGGGAAGGCAAGCGTATTAACTGATTTTGACATTACTGATCGATACTACAATACCGTTGTCGCAAAGATTGAAAAATCTTGGTCTAATTATCGATGAACATTTCTCCTGTCAACCGCACGTAGACAAAGTAAGTCGCAAAATATTCGCTAGCGTTTAACCTCTTCAAATGTT
Source organism: Micropterix aruncella (assembly GCA_944548615.1). Lineage (NCBI taxonomy): Eukaryota > Metazoa > Arthropoda > Insecta > Lepidoptera > Micropterigidae > Micropterix > Micropterix aruncella. The sequence goes on from OX155950.1 coordinate 31,421,990, forward strand.
CAACCGATTTCTTCATATGGACACAAATAAATCTCTTGCAAAGTCTATCCGCTCAAATTGTTTTGGCTATGCAGATGTAGCTAATAGCGTCAATAAGCTCGGTTTTTTTAAAAACGAAAGTTTTATTATTGTCATTTATTTATTTATTTATCAATTAATTGATTGATTTGCTTACAAAAATAACAGGAACCGAATGGCAAAACCTTAACCTTTTGCTTATTTGATTCTGTCACCCAACTAGGACTAGCCCGTTTTAGAGTGGACAGGACTCTAATATTACAATCAATTATGTAGGTACAAGATTTAGTAAAAAGCTAATAACGCTAAATTGCCCTAAAATATAGTATTAAAAAAAATAGTTATAATAAAAATATTAAAAGATAATATAATAAATAAAATGCAATTCCATTATATAATCGGCAATAAATATAATATAAAATTCGATTAAATAATATAAATAAAGTTATATGTGAGACAAGACATAAACAGTTATTAATATCTAATATATGTTTAATAATATACAATTTAATATAAAAATAACTAGTCAAAAAAAGGACAATTCATTGTCAAAATAATATATAACGGCAGTCAAATAATTTTTGGTAGTTAGTTCAATCTTAAAATATACTCAGGTAAACAGATGATTTCACAGTGACCTTATTTTACTCAATTAGCGGTTTCTTGTATACAAAAATGTCGAATTGAAGTCTTACAATATTGGCAATGATTGTACCAGTTGATTAGTAACAAGGTATAGTAATGACTTTCAGGAAAATCTTGTGCATATTTAATTGTTTGATACGTCTGCGCAGGACCCTTATCGGCGAACGTCGGGCGCAGAAATTGCTTTATAATGACCTCGTCAAATCGATGCGTCAATTAGAAAATGCGCGTGACATCAGCGAAAATGTCCGCCATTGACGTAGCCAAATTGGACAATTATTGTTTTACCTGTTCGATCTTTTGCGTAACGATTGGGTAATTTCCATTTAAAGTGGGGTTTTGTTGTCGGCGATTAAGGTGTCAATTAATTAATTCTCGGAACGGCCCCTAATTGCTCGTTAGATAAAGCAAAATTGGACAATTAATAAATTGCAAAAGTCGTCAATGCGACCGTTACAGCGATGAGTGCAGTTCTTCAAAACAATGAGACACAATGGAGAATTTCATTAAACATGGGGGAGGGGCATTTTTTAAATTATGAATAAGTCAGTAGCGGTTCCTTCATAAGTACAAGCCGAAAATCCCGGCTTGCCTTTTTCTTAAAAAGATCGCTAAAATAAATGAATTTGCGAGAGCCTAACGCTATCTAGCAGGCACAGATCGCTCCACTATGCGACTGATGATAAGTATGGTAATTCTGTCTAGTAGTAGCATGCCTTCAGTGTGCTTTATTGAATTTAAGACACAAGCACTAAATTTGAAACTGAAGATTTTATATGATACCACTTTTTTTACTATAAAAAGCGTAAAAACACAAAAATTAATGTCGGGCTTGCCCCATTCACCAACCCTGGGCACGCCACTTGAGTAAGTGCTGTTGTTATTGGATAGACCCAAAAACAATAAGATTTATCGCAATACTGGTTTGATTTCATAACAAAAACAGCACCAGAAAAATTCAAAAACCTACACCAAAAAGATTGCAGCTCAATCGAATTGGTTAGCCTACATGTCATGTTTTTAGCCTACATGTGAAAAACGAAACGGCTCATAGCCACTCGACTGATAAACGTTCAGCGAGAAAAATCGGCGATCTGCGAGTATTTGTATATTAAATAGTGGAACTAACCGCTTTTAAAATCGCATTGGACTATACAACGAACAAGTTTACTTTCCTCACATGATCCGGAAAGGTATTGAAATAAGAAGAACCCTGAAATTTAATCGAAATGACGGTTACACATCCTTTACTGCGTGGAAGTTTACACACTGCACGCGGTAAATTCGTTATTAATATTCTTTTTATAGTGTCAAATATTGTTTGCATATGCGCGCTTTTTCGCCTCTCTACTCTAGCACTCCAAATTAGCTAGGGCCGGCACCGTCTTTCCATCTTCCTAGTCGTTAGCAGAATTACACATCATAAAAAGAATTACCCGTTGACGGACTGAGACGTTCTGTCTGCCCCGGGCCTTTCTCTGAAGGGCCCTCTATGTACAGATTTGATTTCATTAGTGTTGATAGAAAAATCCTAATATAGACAATTCATTCTGCAGAGTAAGTAGCTTTTTCGTTGTTTGTTTGTTCGTAAGTATGTAGTTTGTAAAAAACAAATAACTGAGAAACTCAACCTTGTAGATGTGTAGACATAAATAATTTTACAAGTACTTAACACGTATCTCTGCCACGAATTGATAATATCCATTAAAAAAGCAATACAACTGATATTTAACAATGTTTAATAATTTTCCCTTCACCGGCTCATTTAAGTTTTTTGTTGATTGCTAAATTTAAGGCAATTTTTGCACAAGCACAGCGTATAGAACGACGAATTAACTCTAACGTTAGATAGCTGCTCACCTGCTGTGGAAAATATTCATTAAAAATTGATATGCGATATCTCTCGTATGTAATTTAATGATCGAAGCGCAGGAAAAATACTGGGTATGCGTGAGAAAATGTGAATATCAGTCGTTTAGGTAATATTCCATATCCCATTATGTACAATATCTGATACAGATTTCAGGTGTTTGCAAATGAGTTTGATATGAACTTTTTATAAATCAACGGTATAACAAATCTGCATGTCTAGAACTGTTATAAAATTTATTTCAATATATTGTTATTATTGTAGATGTGCTATACTGTAATGTTATGTCAATTTTGAGTACGATCTGTAGGTGTATATAATAAGTTCTAACGTTCTTGGTGCCTTTTAACGATCTTTATAATTCTAGGTGCCTAAGTATTAATAAATATACTTGTATTAATAAATAATATAAGGTTTGAGAATATCAACACATATACATATAGAAATAACCTTATTATAACTGCCTTTACCTGTGGAGCGAGGGGTGATAATATGGACCTTTTTTTCTATTTAAACTTCCCTGTTTATCTGATACTATTTGCAATTTCTTATTTGCCACTTTGATTTGTTGCGATAGTTAAAAATAATTCCAAAACAGCCGTTACAGCTTCTCTAGTTATTACTCCAATTACGATTGTCAAAAACATTCTAAGAGCCTACGCACGCGCGCGTTTCAGGAACGCGCGTTTTCGGCGCCGTAGATGCCGATTATTGGGTTTATATAGATTCAAAAGCGCGTAAAACGCGATACAAACGCGCGCGTGAAGCTCGTTCGAAACTCGTTTGAATCGCGTATTTATTTTATTTTATTTTCGGGAAACATACAGCGCTTCATTAATTATGACTAATTATTCTAATACAGTGTTTCGCTGGCCGATTAATTGTTTCCTACATTATTTTCTTATAAGGTAAATCAAAAGTTGCATTGCATTAAATTAAATTAAATTAAATTACAATCGAACTATTACAAGGATAGGAAAGGAGAGGGTGGGGGAGGAAAGGAAATGAGAGGGAACTATTGCAAGGATACGCGTGTTTGAATCGATACAAACAATCGGAGTCTCTGATCAAAACGCGGAAGTTAAAAGGGACTACTGCAGCGCGTCTCTATCGCTGTATCTGCGCGTATACCCGCAGTAGACGCGCGTTTCACGAACGCCCCGTATTAGGTTACAAGGTTGCGTTCGCGCGTATACGCGCGCCGTCTGCGCTTTTAAAATACGCCAGCAAAAGCATTTTTTAATATTCTCGCTGTCTTTCGCTAAGGAATTTTTAAAATGACACTTTGTTTAATATGCACTTTAGGTTTATAGTTAGGTTTTACGTTGTAGTTGACAGCTCTAGTTGGATGTGGGTACTTTGGTTCCTAATGGCTCCGTATAGATTGGGTGGTAATGGCCTTCTTTGTGTTACATTGGTCGGCCACACTCACGGATCAACTCCCATCCGATAGCTTCCTCTACAAGAGAGACTTAACCTTTAAGGGCCGCTGTGAACTCGGTCTGCAGCTGTAGGCAGTTGTAATCGGAAGTGCGGATCCGAGGGACGTCTCGGGTGTAATTTGGCAGTTTGCATACCAGTGTCAGCCACGCTTACGTAATCCGGCAAATAACTGGGGGAGTCTGGAGACGTACGTTTCCTAAGAAGCGGTGGATAGTTGCTGACCTAATGTCACCTATCATTAGAAACGATCCGATGACCACCGATCCTAAATGACGACCAACGGGCTCCACGGACGGATCCGCGATAAATTCAATATGAATTACCGCTGACGTAAGGTAGAGGCAACGCAAGTGACCTCGAATTCGTGACCAGACTGCACGATGGAGAAATCCGTCCAAATCTAGTTATGTCTGGAATTAACCATCAGGATAACTCCGGCCTCCCGACTGGTTACAGATTCGAGGTAGCTTGCGCGATCCTCTCCTTTGTGTAGCGCTGATAGCGCTGATAGCGATTCGTTGTTTACCGAATCTATCGCGGACCACCGCATGCTTCACCCGGTATCGGGTAGCCGAATGGTCGTTTCAAAAGCGGCTGCCACAAGGTAAACAACCGCCCCCCGCTCTATAGGAAACAAAGCCGTTTCCAGGCTCCCCGATTGTGTACAATCTGTCAGAGTGCACAATCGATTGGTTAACGCCGCACGGTGCGCAAAACGTCCAGGAACGCCCGAACTACGATTCCCAGGGGAACTAGCACCCGGGCTCGCACTTCTGCTTGGACGCTACCGGATGGCTGTTGGCATGTGAGTTCGACGACCCTTACACATGGGTCATAATGGCTCAACTGCACTGGGACCCTTAGCTCCCAACACGAGGCCTAATCAAGACGCGAGGCCAATCTTTATATGGGTACATAGTATAATATCAAATCCACTTTATCGGGCTCAATTTTATTTTTTCCAATTATCGCGAAGATAAGGTATGATGATAGCGGATTGTGTCCTGCGCGAGCTCAGAGCAGTGCTGTTTTTTTGTTACAAGGTGACCGGTAATCTAGGCGATTGCACAATACGGCGCGCGGCCGCCCTTCGGCCAAAATGGCACACTTGCCAATCGGCCCACTGCGTCACCGCGCTGCAAGAAAACGTAGATGGGCCCTCACATACGAGTATTTAGCCCTTTCATAAAAAAATAGATTTTCGAAAAATAAAATATCTACGTACTTTACGTGGGATTTTTGAAAAATCCTAAACTCCTTCGATGCCTTTAAAAAGAGAATGTCAGAAACCGTAAAAAGCCAGGGCCGGAAAAAAACCGTGTAAAATATTAATTGTGTGTTTATTTGTTTCTACTCTTTATTGTGCAATTTCACAATGGGCGGGTTTATTATCATACGACAATATCTTACAACCAACCAATGTATGTGTGTGTAACATGTGTATAAGTGTGTGTGTTGCATTGGGTTCGATTGCATTCGATCGACAGAGTTGAAATGCAATTCCGTTAATTTTATCCTAAAGGAAAATGGTGACGCAGTTGGGAATCGAACCCGGGACCTTACAACATAAGATCAGACGACCTAAGGTTAACAGATATGTCATAAAATAATCGTCATCCGGTAGACATATTTATTATTTACCTGTAATATGTCTTATTATTTAATCTTGACAATATATTATTTTCCTGTAATTATTTAAATTATGACATTGAATTCGATAACTTCGATTTATGAATTACCGCTAACTTCAGGCAGAGGCGGCGCAAGCGGCCTCGAATCTGTGATCAAACTGTAGGATTGGAAAATCCATCCAAATTTGGTATTAAGGGCGTGAGGATGTCAAAATATCCACCCTTATCCAAGCCCAATACAGGCAATACCCTTTGAAGTTTAGGGTGGGTGGCTGAATCGGCTATAAGAAAGGCAAAATCAGATGGTCATAACATTTTCCTTGTTTTTTTATTTATTTTGATTATGTATATATTATAGACAATGATAAATTACTGCGTTCACGTCCTTTGAAGAAAGTTACCGCATATACCAACTTACAGCCACGTGGAGATACTCAGCAGACAAATGAACATAGGAAGACCGATGCACATGGAACATAGGAAGACCGATGCACATGGAACATAGGAAGACCGAAGCACATGGAACATAGGAAGACCGATTCACATGGAACATAGGAAGACTGATGCACATGGAAGATTCTCTAAACCAGGGATTAGGGGACACTGACAAAACGACAGAAACAGAAAGAATTGACACAAGACAATGCCAAAATGTGGAAAGCAGTGCAGGAAGTATATAAAATGGACTAAACGGATACGGAAAATACAAGAAAAATCAAACAAAATGCAAGATAAAAAGGCTCAAAACATGCTAAATATTGCGTTTTATAACAGATGAACTAAAATCAGAATTGATTAATGCCAGCGAGATAGCACAACACGTTAGAGCAGAATATAAAATTAACTGTTGTTACTTTTCCAGTATAAAACTACCAATCGATAATAAAGCGGTATAATCGAATACCGGACGAAATGTTTTCAAACTAATCCAGATGGTTTTATGTTCGGCAGGTAGTTTTTTGGCAGGAAGAGGTACCATAGTTTAATTTACATTCTGCTCTAACGCACTGCTCTGTCTAGTGCGGACGAACTATTTATCGATATTAGCTCACGAAGAAACGCAACCGCGCCCATTATGTACGTAAGAAGTGAAAAAGATTGACACAATGGCGCGAGGTCGCTTGCGCCTATGCAAGTACAACTACTTGACTGACGAATACATTGCGTATATATGGATACTTGGAGGTGTCACTTGAACCTGTCACCCCAGGAAGTTTTAACGGTATTGATTATTCTGTCTCCCGTGAAGTGAGCGTAGAAGACTTACTACCAGTTTTGGCCAGATTTCTTCGGCCTTCCGACTGGTTAGAGGTGCGAGGTCGCTTGCGCCCTTGCGTAGTGGTGTTTCGGTGTCTACCAAATCTATCGCAGACCACGGCATCTCTTGCCCGCCTACCTTTTAAGGGTAGGGTGGCCGAATTGGTCGTTTCAAAAGCGGTTGCCCTAAGGTTAACAACCACCCCCGCTCTATAGGAAACAAAGACGTTTCCAGACGCCCCCCGGTTATCATTCAGAATGCATAGACGATTGGCTGACGCCCCACGGTGCACAAACCGTCCAGGAGCACTCAAAGAACAATTTCCGTCCTACCCGGGTTCGCAATTTTACGTGGAGGCTACCGGATGGAAGCTGACCTGTGAGTTGAGCCGACCCTAACACATGGCTCATAATGGCCCAACTGCACTGGGCTCATTAGCTCCTCGTGTAGATGGATACGCGGGCGGCCGTGAATCGCTTTTGGTGATTGGCCAACCACGTCAAGGGGGGGGGGGGGGGGGCGCCCCCCACGCCCCCCATATGTATCCGCCGCTGGTGTACATATTGGAAAAAACTACGGTACCTAATCACTAAACCGAATACGAGACGCTGTTTTCCCGTCGTCAGTTCTCCCGTCGTCGAAAGACAAAAACTTTTAAATAAAAAATATGAGCTATTTCATGCAATAACCGCGTATGGTTTAGTTAAAAGGGACAACTAAGGTATAAGGGCCAATCTTTTTGTTTTATCAGTCGCGTCGACGTCCGCGTCGCTGCGTCGTCGCGTCAATTGAGAAATCCTACCTATCTATAAAAATAGCAACAGATATACATATAGATAAAATTAGCATTTGGCAATGTGTGCGTAAATGAAGATATTATAGTCGGCGGATTGCGATTGGATTTAATGAGAACAAAATTGAGAAACTGCAACGAAATTTGATACATGTGCACAATAATACAATGAATGAAACAATAATATTCAAAATAGCAGAAACGATTTTAGTCTACCAGGGAAGATCTTGTAAGCCGCTATTTGTAGAATCAGAAATAATGGCTCTATTTTCTTCTTATATCTACCAAAATATTATGTACGCTCGTAGACACCTAACAGAAGCTCCCGGGAATAGTGATTTTCATCATCACGATACGAGGAATAAATCCAATCTCCACATAAACCGACAGCGACTTAGCAAAGTGCGATACAGTTTTATTCACCAAAATTTGTCCTTCTATAATAAGATTCCAGAGCAAATGAAAAGCCTTGGAGAGGACCAATTTAAAAAGATAATTATACATAATTTGGCAAGAAACCCAATTTATGGTATAAGGGAGTTTGAAAATTCTGAGTTTATTTTCCATGTTGATGATTAATGAAATGCGTAAAGTTTTAAACACAATGGTATTATGATAGCTGACATTCTAATTTTCATATAAATTATTATACACGTATTTATTTTTAAAAAAATACGAAGGCATATTGCTGGATTGACAATAAAATATTTTTCTTTTGATTATTCTACATAGAATTTGCATTTCAATTTTAATGTATTATTCTCCCTGACTTGACTTAAATCACATTACTATATTTTGATTATTTGTATGTAGGTAATATTGAATATAACATTACAGCCATGACAACTATCATTATAATTATGTTTTTATTAATTAAATTTTAAGCATTTAATTTTGTGACGCATCCAAGTGTAGGAATGCCTATCTGCTGGAGTAGTTGATTGTATTATATTGTATTGTATAAGGTGGATGCTTCAATTAATACTGCTTCATTTAATACTTTCGCCGCACTGCAACCGCACCGCATCGTGTGGACCGGCCCTTAGGACAGCTGTCTTGCCACATGTGAGCGAACACCTTACCACCCATCCAGTACCCCTTCGAAGCCACAGAATTTGATACGGAAATAGAAGTATGCATTGTTTACATGTTTTTTTCTAGGAAGGAGTTGATTATTTTGCTGGAGAGACTAAGATCTTTATAGAGATGTAAAAGAAATTTGGCTGGCAATCCACGAGCGAAAACTTCCAACGCGTGAAGGTGAACAGTGAAACCGTTCCAGGTGACCGTATTTGCGAGATCATATTATTTATTCAATTTGTATTCGTGCTTTTTGGGATATTCGATTCCCATGGAACAGTTAATTCTACAGCTAAGGCTATCTTCCGAGATAGGAGAAAACAGTTATATATAGACGGAGGGCTGTGCATACAAGACCTTAAGAGAATTTATACTGCTTAGAGACAGAATCGACCTCCAGAATACAATCTGAGCTTTCTCGATTATAGAAAAAGATTTTGTACTGGAATATTTTTGCAATCTTTTTGTTTGTTGCAATATTTGCAATGTTTGTTACTTTGTTTAGGTCAAATCTTGCAAGCTGAATTAGAACCATTTCCTCTTATCCTATGATGTTAATGTTAAGTTTACGTAATGGTTCAGTTCCGACGACAATGCATTTTTATGGTAAGCATGACCTGATTATACACCCAAGATCGCCCCCCCCCCCCCCCCCGATGAGGATACTCTTCCACAGTCAACAGCGCAGACACACAATTGTGTAAACGTTTTCAATTATGAAGGCACGTTCTAAATTTCGCCATGACATGGCTGCTGCACCCAGTGTTGACTCCCTACGAGGGAACTCCTCAACGGTCAACAACACAGAAACGAAATTTTGTATACGCATTCAATTAAAATAGCCCGTTCTAAGTTTCCCCGCGATAAGGCTGCTGCGCCCAGGGTTGGATTTTTAACGAGGGACTCCTCAACGATCAACAGCACAAACACAAAATTCTGTATAGCATTCAATTATGATAGCCTGTTTTAAGTTCCACTATGACATGGCTGCTGCACTCAGGTTTGGCTCGGGACAGATCATTTTAATAAAAGCTTGTTTTTAAAAATGGTTTTTGCTATTAACTTATTTGCCTTTAGAGCCAACCCGCGTGAACTGTATTGGGAGTTTGGAGGGTACTGTCAGACCATGGTTATGTAGTAGTGTAGTTTTCGTAATTTGGATCATAATTTGTTTATTATATTATAAAAAAAAGTAATATATTACATTAAAGTTGACAAATATGTATAGTACCTACATAGGTATACATATCTGTACATATACATATACATATCAGCATATACCTACTAGTACACATCACCAAGCTTGATTGCACTAAGCTTCCACGCATAATAATTACTAGGCATTATTATTTCGATATCATTCTTACTTAAAATTCGTGAAGACTAACCTAGATTTCTACACGCTTAAATTCAGCTCGTATTTCTCATTGGTGAATCGATTAGATGCTATTAGCGATAAATGTACGCCATTTACCACTTTTACGAATTCTTGAACCACTTTTGTGACGATAGAAATTTTAGAACAAACGGCGAATAGCAATATAAGTTTAAGGTTTCTTTAATTGTTTGTTGTTTGTGTGGCCATTTTGGTTTGGTTTATTGTATTGGTTTATATATTATATTTGTATAAATTGGCACGGATGGGAGCCGTGTAGACAGTAGCATAAAAATAAATAGGCGCCCCTCAGAGGGACTTAAGAGTTGTTAACTACTACGGCGAACCTGCCACTCCAGGAAGTTATAACGATGTCATGTCATTTTTGCTCCCACTGAGTGACCGCAGAGACCTAAGGACAGACACAGCCCACAGTCTAACTACGGCAACAAACCCGTAAAAGTCTAACGCCCTACCGCGAGGCATTGGGGAAGTGAACCCTGTGAGCCAACCTCACGCCCTTACTACCAGATTAGGACGGATCTCTCAATCCTCCAGTCTGGTCACGGATTCGTAGTCATTCATATTTAATTCATCTAGGATCCGTGGCGCTCTTTGCCCGTCAAGGTGACTCGTAATCGGGTAGCCATCAGATTCTTCTACGGATAGATGACGGCGGGTCAACAGCTCTTTAGGAAACATACATCTCCACACTCCCCCGGTTATTCACCGGAATGCGTAAGCGTGGCTCACGCAACCTGATACGCAAACCGCCCAGTTCCGCCCGAGGTGTTCCAAGCGCCTACGACTGCAGGTTACAGCTGCAGTCAACGTTTACAAAGGCCCTTCCTGGTTAAGTCCCTCTTCGAAGTGGCTACCGGATGGGAGCTGAACCTTGAATTGGACCGACCAAAGAAGGCCATCACCACCCAAGTTACACGGAACCACCAGGAACCCCTCAAAGAGAGACTACCACGGAAGGGTCGGAATGAACTCTGATGAGGCTGTATCCTGCAGTTCATTAACAGTTGTTGTGCGTCGGGGACTCCTCGACAGGCCTTGGGCGGTTGTGCACTAGCCGGTTTGCCAGCCACGCTGTCGAATTGCCCGGAGAGTCTGGAAACGTAGGTACGTAAGAAGCAAGTACAGGTGGTTACCTATTGCCACTTATATACCTACTACGTTTACAAATAACAAATATATATCTACAAAATTAAGTCGAAACATTTTAATCAATTGTTTGTATTGTCGCCATAAAAAACTGATAAAAGGAAATTTTACAGAAATAAAATACATTTTACTGTAACTTCTAAATTAGGGCGACATCAGTATTCTTTAAATACTTCATTGCTTCGTACGTGAACATCATAATACACAAATCTCTACGATGTTTTTTATACAAACTGCTAAAGAAATATCTGCCATTTAACGTATAATAAAAGCATGCATTCACTGATTAGTATAGTGCCATCTCATCTATACTAATATTTTATAAAGAGGTTAAGTTTGTGAGGTTGTAGGAAGTGATATCTGAATCTACTGAACCGAATTTGAAAATTCTTACCTATAGAAAGCCACATTATTTGTGAGTGTCATAGGATATATATCAATGCGAAAAATGAAAAGACATTTTCGTGGTAGTCGGATTTGCAAAGTAAGTCGGAGAAAAAACGGTCGAACGAAAACGTTTCTAACTAACGCTGCCTTAACGATGAGAGATATATGATTAAGTTCTAGAGAAAAGTTGTAGAGCTTACAAAACAGTGCCTACAAAAAAGTCAGCGACATCATATGTCTAACTTTTATATTTAAGTCACAAAAAGCAGTATTTTATATTAAAAAAATAATTTAAATCGTTAGGTCATGTTTATTAGTCAAATTATCAACAATTATGAATTCTTATCAAAATAAGTTAATTTATCGTCTCAAGTCTTTAAAACAAAAGACTTTTCCCTTTTACTACATAAATAGTTAAAGAGATAAGACACTCACAAATAAGACACTCACAAGAAGACACTCACAAATAACGGTAATATAGAAAAATTGGCATCTAAATACATACATACATATGCAGTAAAAATATAACCCTTCTGTTGGCAGTCAGGAAATTAATCATAGCACTCAGTACTAACCGAACCACACTCATAATTTCATTACAAGTAAAAAGTTTTACCGCCCAACGAAGTGGGCACGGGTTAGCTAGTTATTTATATATACTTACCTGAAATCTTTATTGAATTTACAAACTATAATGAAGATTTATATATTTTTGGCAATATATTAGCATTCGCCTAAACCGTGTCCATCAAAACGCTAATAACCGCTATCGGAAACGAAAATGTAGCCTAATGTATCGCATTAAATACCCGTCAGTGGTGACAACGTTCCGATTCTTCAAGCGAGAATATTAAATCTATTTTAAGTCAAAAAACGCAAAAGTGTCTGAAATCATAATGAACGTGTTTTGCTTTCCGGTTTGATGTTACCTTTTTGATCATATTAAAATATTTTCCAGCTTGAGTTTGAAATAAATATTAGACGTAACGTTTAAGACGTTCGCTTCGATTATAAGGGAGTTTGAAAATTCCGAGTTTATTTTCCATGTTGATAATTTGCAAAATTTGTAACATTTTTATATAACGGTATTATGATAGCTGACATTCTAATTCTCATATAATTCAGTAAACATCTATTTATGTTTAAATAAATTAATAGTTAAAAAAAAACAATAAAAACACGCTTTTGGGCTATGATACGATATTCACATACACACGGCTATGATACGATATTCCATCATGGAATGCCAGTGCATATCTTCCGGCTTCATCATCAGACCTTGAAACCTAATCGTGGTCAAAGTTCATTCCAAGACTTTTCTAACAAGTCCAAACACAGCGATGATACGATGTTCCATCATGAAGTTCCAGTTCATATCTTCCGACTCCATCATCAGATCATTTCGACAGTACCATATTATTGTATTGTCATCAGAACTACATACAGCTGCCAATTTTCATGACGTCACGATCCTTGAAAGATGGTTAAATTACTTACCTTAGATTCCATTAAGGTACATAGTTAGTTACATACAGGTCGACCTAATGAAAGCATGTTAATAAGATTCCAGAGCAAATAAAAAGCCTTGGAGAGGACCAATTTAAAAAGATAATTATAAATAATTTGGTAAGAAACCCAATTTAGAGTATAAGGGAGTTTGAAAATTCCGAGTTTATTTTCCATGTTGATAATTAGCGAAATTTGTAAAATTTTAACATAACGGTATTATGATAGCTGACTAATTCTCATATAATTTAGTATAGGTAGGTACATCTATTTATGTTAAAAAAATACGAAAGCATATTGCTGGATTGACAATAAAATTATTTTACGTTGATTATTCTACATAGAATTTGCATTTCTATTTTATTATATTATTCTCTCTTACTTTTAATAACATTAGTATATTTTGATTATTTGTAAGTAGGTAATATTGAATATAATATTACAGCCATGATAGTTCTGTTTTTAATAATTACATTTTAAGCATTTAATTTTGTGACGCATCCAAGTGTAGGAATGCCTATCTACTGGAGTAGTTGATTCAAATTCAAATTCAAAATTATTTATTGAGTTTAAATTATGAGTAGGTACATTCAATATACAAAAGTCTTAACCTAACTAGGCTGCCGACTTTTCCAAGGTAGACAATTTATTTTAATTATCCTAAGAAATCTATAATATTATATTTATATAAATAAACAAAATCATACCTAATGTAACAGAAATATCTTAATTACCTAATAAAAATTCGTAAGAAAATGTCATGAAAATTGACAATATTATTTTATTTTAAAACATGATAAAAATTAATATATATTTATATATGTATTAATAAGTATTAATATGTATTAATAGTATAAAAAATAAATTCACAAAAATTTAAATAAAATTGCATTTAGAAATTATCAATTTATATTACTACATATGTATACTATTATGTTTTTGTTGTAAAGATTCAATTATTTAAGAAGGTATTCAATATCTGCATTTGTACAATTTAAGAGGCAGGCACTCAAACTATTTTTAAATTTATATGAAATTTTAATGTCTTTAATGTTTGGTGGTAGACAATTATAAAATTTGGGGGCAAGATAAGAGAAACTGGATTGGCCAAAAGCGGATCTCCTGAGTGGTATTGCAAAATTTGTTTGTTTTGATCTTCTTGTTACACGAGATTGCTGTATTGTATTGTATTGTATTGTAAACCTTAAGGCTTAAGGTATACTTCAAAATGTTCAATCATAATGTACTCGCGAGCTTATTCGCAGGCTGGGGCCTTTCTTCGTTTTTATGCAAGTGCCGATAGTGCTCCAGTCGCACAGTTCCGCCCGAGGTATTCCCCCGAATCCGCCATCGTCTGATTCCGACCGCCTCCGACTGCAGGATTACAGCCGTAGGGGAAACTCACAGCGGCCCTGACAGAGTAAGCCTTTCTTCGAGTAGGCTACCAGATAGGAGTTGAGCCGTGAGTTGGGCAGGCCAGATGACAGAAAGTTTGGCCTACACCACCCAAGCTACACGTAACCATCTGGAACCCTATAATGGTAGGTACTAAATATATGTTGAGGACTCTGGTCTTAGGGCTAGTTTTCCCTAGGAATCGATCTTCTGGCGCTCCTGCATTCTGACTAACAGTCGGGGGAGTCTGGAAGCAGTACTGTTGTACAGCACTGTTTACGTACTTGTACAGCAACCCCCTATAGAGCGGGGGTGGTTGCTGACCTTACGGCGACTGCTCTTGAAACGACCATTGGCTACCCGATCCCGGGTGAACACCCGGGCAAAGGACGCCGAGGTCCGCGATAGATTCGGTTTACACCGTTTCACCGCTTCGTAAAGGAGAGGACCGCGCAAGCGACCTCGAACTCGTAACCAGTCGAGAGACCGGAGTAATCTGGTCGTAATTGGGCGTGAGTGTAAGCCCGCTGGGTAAGATACCTGGTTATCTCGCGGTTAAGGCGAAGGCCTCTTACGGGCATGTGGCGTAGCTTAAGGGCGGTCTGTTTTGTCCAAGTCTTCTGCGTTCACTTCACGGAGATTCACTTCACGGGACGACCAATCGTTAAAACTTCCTGAGGTGACGGATTCGCCCGTTGTAGTTGACAGCTCTATTTGGCACTGCAATGGTTATCGTACTGTACATGTCTTTTTTTTACTTGCCGAATGTCTTTAAATACAAAATTAGGGAGCTCGCGGCCATGGATCAAGTCGTGGCAATTAGTTGAGTATCAGCAATATACACATGAAGCTCATATCGACCGTGTTTTTTTTTTGTATTAATTTAAATACATGTAAATTGATATGAATATTAGTTAGACTTATGGTTTTTACATTTGATTAATTAATTATATAAATAAATTATTATGTAAATACTTTTTATTCAACGTTTGAAAAATCGGCATTTTCTGGCTTGGTTCTGTCAGCGTAAAATTCATGTTATCTAAATCGCGGCCACGCCTCGCGCCGCACGCACACTCTTGCGCGCGTGCACGCACACACGCACGCGCGCTTCGCCCGCTTGCACGTGCAAAGTTTCGCTTTGACCCAAATTTCCGCGCGGCCATTGCATATTTATTGCACGTGTCGGGGCCGTGGCGCGGAGCCGAAAGGACGCAAGCGACGTGCGAAGCGTCGCGACGCCTTTGCCGCCTTGGCGGCTCAGCGCCGAACGGTCTTTCGGGAAATCACCTTGCTAAACGTGATGGGCCGGAATACGCGGACCGACGGAATTTACGGCACTGAATTAATTCGTATTGAATGACTGCGTGGTGAGGTTATGATATGGGGGTAAGGTGAACGCTCACATTTAACAAGACAGCTGTCCTAGAGCTACCACAGACTGCCTTTAGTCCGCAGTCCACTGCTCACCCCCCAGAGGTGTAATAAAGGTATTATTATGGGCTCGACTCTGGTCGTTGAATTCGATCGCAGAGCTCCAAAGGTAGCTTGATATTAATAGGCCAGTCAGTAAGGACAAAAAGTCGGTTGTGTCACCCCAAGACTTTCCCAACAAGTAGCCAGGGACTTATTTCATCTGAATATTTATTTCATTAATGAAGTCGACGGCTGTAATTCCTTGTTACGACGCAATGAAAATTTGAATTCCAAACGCGCGCCATCTCATTCAGTTCGAATTTCAAACGAGTCACGCATCGCAAGCGTCGCCGCTTTTAGGGCCTTACTATTTAATTAATATATGGCGGATTATAATATTAACTTTTGCCACGACAAAATGATACCTGTATACCAAATTTTAGCTCAATCGGATGAAGCGTTTAGGCGCTATCGTGGAGGAATATACAATATCACAATTGTAAATGTAATACAACTAAGTCTATACTAATACGTTTCTAAAACAATACATGATTTAATTTGATCGTTTCTTTCTTAGAAGTAAGTAACCAGTTCTTCCCTTTCTCTCCTCTTCCTCTCCCAATTTCCTCTCCTCGGGCATTATTAGTTTGAAATTTTTCCAGATGTCTGTATATTATGCAGACGGTCTGTATATTATGTAATAATCTTTATTTTCACAAATCATTGCCATGTGGCAATAAGCTCGCCTTTTTGTATAACAATGAAGTGCAAATAAAGAGTTTATTATTATTATTTATTTATTATTATTTGGTATTGATTTGACAAATACACACGCACAGATAATAATAAATAATAAAAAAATAAGTTTCTGCAATTATTTATTTTTATTTATTTATATATTATTATGTAAGTATATATAAATTATATATTGAATATAGGTTGATACGTTTTGTATATATGTATGTGTGCGTGTATGTGTATATATATATATATATATATATATATATATATATATATATATATATATATATATATATATATATATATATATATATATATATATATATATATATATATATATATATATATATATATATATATATATATATATATATATATATATATATATATATATATATATTATATGTATGAGTGTGTATTTATATATAAATGTATCTATTTATTATAATGCCTATGTAGGTAATTATCCTTTTATCCTTTTATTATTACCCCTTTACTAACTAAGATTAGATGTCTTTTTCTTCAAATTTTCTTAACTATGTTGCTAAAAATTTTCATTATTTTAACCGAAAATTTATAAAAATGTGTACTTGTACCATGTAACAAATATAAGAGTGGTATCACTCCAGAACAGACTGTAGTCTAGTGGAGCTGATAAAATCCATCAAATCTGTACTTTCTTTGCTTCGCAAACAATGATTAAGTATTTGCTCTTCTTTACACTGTATTATTTATGTCAACATTGTAAATTTTTATTTTGGATTTAAATAAATAAATTTTTAAAAAATAAAGAAAAGATAGACACACAGAAACACACACAGATTTCATTCTGGAAACGGCCTTAGTCGTCTCAGGGGGTGTCCAAATGTATATATCCGTCTTCATCTCGAAAAAAAATCGGTTGTCTGTAAAGTCGGTTTACTGATGGAATGGTTGCATTTGAAGCAGTTTCATTTAAGATTCTGATATTGTTTATTACAAACACCCAAACATATATGCTTTTATACTCACCGATTTGACTACAACATGTAAATGTACATATTTTTGTATAGCAGTATAATTGTATAATTGTTTATTGTTTAAAGTTTATTGTTTTTTTTTAATTTGAAAGTTTGAAATCTCAAACTGTTAAATAACGGTTTGAGAAGCGTTTGAACACGCTGTAATATGTAATATGTCGTAAATAAACAATATCAGCGACATTTTACCAACCGCTAGATAGCGCATCGTAATGATAGCTTTTCATACTTTTTTTTTTTAATAAAAGTTGCTTACGTCGTTGCACTTCGTTGTACCTACAAGTAAATTATCCGTTCAGTAATAACTTCCGTATATCAAGAATACATATAAAATTATGTCAAGAATTTAAATCATTCTAGTGATTTTCATTCGTACTATTTTAGACTGAGGTTAGTACCTAAATAATTCTTTCGCAACCGGTAGATGGCAGCATTTATATTGAATAATAAATATAATAAATGGAACGCCTCAGAGCGAGGTAACGCCGCATGACTCATGTTTTTTAGTGCGTGCAGCCAGCTCCATCGAATTATATGACGTTGTCACGTCAAAAAGAAGGCGCGTTCACAATACTTCACCTCCTCGTCGGTTGATAGGTCCGGTAAAGTAAAAGGAAGTAGATTTTTTAATTTGGTACTAAAATCATTGCCCTGAAAATCATTGCATCAATATCTGAGCTCCACATCACATTAACGACATAAGGAAATTGTGGTATAATGTACTCTGTAGTTGCCTTGAGGTTCAAGCGCGTTCGGTCAGCGGGCAACCTCGCCCGGGCGTCGCTTAGGCCCTTTGTTGAATTCGCGATGTCGCGACTGGCGGTTACGCAAGCCGGCGCGCGCCTCTAGGACGTTGACTTCGATAAATTCGGCAATCTCCCGCATAGTAGCATAGTCGACTCAGCCCTTCACGCACACAGACGCGTATTATGGCACGTACGTGCACAGCTTGTATGTATGACTCCCACACGAGCGTAAAGCAGGCGTGATCAAGCCGCGAATCGCAGCACACGACTATGTATTAGAACTGCCAAGGCAATCAAAATAAGTGAACAAGTAAATATATTAAAAGGAATAAAAACACGACTGCTGTTACAAAAAGTGAACTTACAAAGTACTATAAGTACTATACAAAAGTACTATATACATTATTATTTTTATTAAGGTTTTTTTTACGAAATATGTATATTTTATGTATTTATCCATATCGATACAAATACACGGAAAAAATATTGATTATTATAACGAAATTCCTTGCATATTTTACAAAACCTATACCTTAGGGGCTCCCTAGACGATCAAGCATGCTTGTCAAGCATCGCGTCGCGGGCTGGGAAGGAATCGTAAACCGCAGAAAATATGCAAATATATTTTTTTTTTATATTTACCATAAATGCCTTATTTTGTAGTTTATACCAGGGAGTCGCATAATTAGACGTAATTGATTGATGAATGATGTGACTCCCTGGTATAAAGCTACAAAATTAGGCATTTTTGGAAAATATTTTAAAAAATATTTGCATATTTCATGCGGTTTACGATCCCCTCCCACCCCGTGACGCGATGCTTAACAAGCATGCTTGGTCGTCTAGAGAGCCCCTTAATATAGGTCATATCGGGAAAAATCTTGATATTGCCAAAAAATTTTGGTTATATTATTTACTAACACTTGTATAACTTACCAATATTTAAGTTTACATCACCAGATATATTTGTGTTAATTTTACTAGTTCTTCCGGGCTCTCTAATTAAATATGCAAATAAGGTTTAGTAAAAAGTACAACTCTTCTGATAGATTTAACAAAATTAATTTAGTAAAGTAATTGTTTGAACTGATTATAGTTAATTTTACTTTTAATGTACGTAGGATTATTTGAAAACTTTAATATTATATATTAAACTTTTATATTATTTTTCACGAAATGAGTCCCTGTTAAAGTTACTTTAGTAAATATGTAAATTTTACTAATAGCGACAGTAAGGATTATCAGTATTGTCAGTAGTTGTTGCTAAATTTAGATATATTTGATTAAATATTACACGTTGTCTAACTTTACTATACTTTACGATTCATTGTAGTTGTTGGAATAAGAAAATTACATAAATAATAAAAAAAAATATAAAACCTACATTACTTATAAGTAATTTTAACACTTGCTTTTGTTATTAAGTTAACAATATCATTTCGTAATTTTAATATTCTTGTTTTGTAGCGACCTTTGTACATTTTACAAGAACATAAGTTAACATTACAAAAACATATTTTAACAACGTCCGTTTCGTAAAATTCACCATTAAAATCATTTTTTTCTGTGTATATCTTCGGAATATACTCAATCAGACCTTTTTCACTAGAAACGATATATTTTTGTTAATTTATTGTCATTTGGAGGTTTGGACATTTAGACTACCTACTATTAACTTGATATTTAGACGGTTACGGTATCCTACACTTAGGATGACATGACAATTTCAACAGTACTAAATACTTTCAAATAGGTTCAAGCGTTTAGAAGTTATGGTGGACTAAAATCGTTTTGCGAATGTCAAGCTACGCTTATATAGAACCAGTGTAGACAACACACAAGCCAGACTATAGAAAACACCTTCAATCCTTAGACCCCAGTAAATTTTACTATTGCTACAACATTACACGTCGAGCTTTTTTCCGGGAAAGAATATATTAGCAAATCAAGTGACACGTATAGTGCCACGTTTGAAAGAGTAGTTGTTAACAAAGAAAAACTAACGCTAATTACTCGCACCCCTACTCAACCACTTAAATACCGACCGTCGCTTGACGTTCGGCCGCTTGGATATTCCGGGCCGTTCGGCCATTGGCCCGTCCCATTATGTCTGTGGGAAATATTTTCTTGGCGCAACGGCAATTCTCCTGTCAGATATATCACGCATACTCCACATCAACATGTATTCAAGGATGCGTTCCAAAATCAAATGAACTATCGATAGTACGACGGGCCCTGAATGCTAGGCGCTTCGGTGAAATAAGTTCAAACATACATTTGGCGCCTCCATTAATTGCCGCCCAGGCATATACTCCGATTTGCACTCCCTAGATCCTGGGCTGACGAGGAGTCCGTTCTTTCTATTGAATGCGCAGTTATTACATTTTCCGCATTGAAAATGCTTGACGTTCATGTAAACGCTTCGAAGTGTATTTTAAGAGGCCTATTACAAAATAGCGTAGGTATTCTTTTAAAATGAGTTTAAAAAATGAACGCATTTTTTTTTGGATGTAACTATAAAAGATAGGATAAATAAATAAATAAATAAATAAATAACTATTCAACCCTGGGAGAAAACCGCGGCACTGAGCGCTCTTCTCTTGCGCAAGCAAATATATACACAATTTCTAATTGTTTTTTGCAGTGTTTTCTCCTTTCTAATGACAATAATTTATATTATGTCGTATTGCTAAAAGAGTGAACTTTAATATAGTATAAGTATTATATAAGAATCTTATTTTATTTCTGAGAAAATTAGAATGATACAGGAAGTTTTTTTTTAAATTTTGTGTAATTGTAAGTAATGTATACCTTGGATATGTGGTCAAAAAACGAAAAAATAAGGCCGCTATGGTCAACAAGAATACATGACGGACATAAAAAAAAATAGTATACGGTTTTCGTTGTAGTGATATTACTGTATTAAGGAGCTCAAAGTTTGCCTTCCGAGCGTTTTACGAATAACGACTTTCGGAAAATGGGCTGAATAAGTAAATAATATTCGTTATATCTAAAATTAAAGGCCGCTATGGTCAACATCAAGAAATGGTCCAGGTAATTCAGTAATTAAAGTTTGTAGAAATCTCTTCATTTCTTGGAATTAGAACGCCAAAAATCCACTTTTCTTGCCTTTCTGGAAAAAATATGTAATAGGGCTCTTAAGTTTTTTTTAACGGTTGAGTAATACCGCGCCTAAACACATTATATTCATATTTTATAAGTAAAGACATGGTTAAATGGGCGGGTGGGATGAATGAGTGATTGCTCAATATGTTCAAAGTTTCAAAATCTAAAATAATTGCAAAAAGAAATGCATGCCACCAATTGTGTAACTAAAAAAATTTGCCCCAGTACAAAATTTAACAAAAGGACCCTTCCTTTTACCTTATTGCATTCATTATGGCATATTGGTTGTAATTATTGTATACATAGCTTTATTATATATTAATACTGTAACTACATTATAAATCGGCGTATTCGTTTGGGTGAATTGCTTTGAACATGTTGCGGAACAAGTTTCCAGCGGACATGCGGGGTTACATAGAAACAATTTTTCGAGAAAATTTTAAAAACATTTGTTTCTATATTAATGCGATGATTTACTGTTAATTTAATTACTGCATTATATTTTTTACTTTTAAATATTAGTGCAAAATTAAAAAAATATGTCAGTTTTTTTTTTACCCACAAGGCATATGTCTTTTCGTGGAACCCGCCTTGTTGCCTATTGACACCATCTTCTATTATAGGTGGGCATTTGTAGCATGACGCAGTCAAACACTCAGTATTGACCGCGGTCACCCATCCCAGTATTGACCGCGCCCATATAACAATTTGAACCGGTGTCAACGGGGCTACGGACGCTACCACTTTATTTTCCTTACTTTAGTTTGAGTAAAGACTAAGGTTAGGACTAAAATTCACACATTATATTATTTACAAATGTACCAATGTTTGCATATATACATATTGAAATTAACTACTTAATATATTACAAAAAATATGAACAATGAGTACATATCTAAAATGTTTTTCGTCTGGATTTGCACTCTGCAAAATCATCGATCAGTTTCGCGACATCCATTTTTCCTGCTTTCTTAGCTTCCTAGCAGAGTTGGATGGAACGTCGATCGAAAACAGAAGTTCCATTTTGGGGCCCCGAGCTGCCGTAAGCCCTGGTGCTCCGCACCGGCTGCACCGGCTTAGTTACGTCACTGCGTGCCATTGAATTCATTAAATGTCAATCCACTTACCTGCATAGGGCCATGACGAAAATAAAATAATAAAGAAGCAGATAAAGTTCCGAATGTTACGAATCGCCAATTGACGATCCCTGCCTGAAACAATGTCGCTATTTTAAGTGAATGGTGCAAAACTAGTTTTATCTGGTGGATTTGAAAACACACATTTTAACACACACGCTCTGTTATCATTTATTATGCTATGCATAAGACTGGATATGTCTCTATGTTGTGTTATTAAGCAGACGAACGAATGGTCGAAGTCTCGATTGAAACTTGCAATCATTCACGGCCTTATGGTCGCCATTTACAATCGATCGACTTTAAAATTCGACTATTAGAATACTTTTTTATTAGAATAGCAGTACGTTATTTATTTTAATGTTTCTCGGTTAATTTCGTTCGAGACCACACTTCAAGTAATTAAAAAATACGTGCATACTTGCTAAATGCGAACGGTTTAGAGATATTTTTTAATTAGGTATATGGAGTTAATGTCATTTTCTTTAATAACTTATTGATTTGACTTTAATTCCTGCTAACATATTGCGAGTGGAGAATGTGCTCCAATTGATATATGCCGACAACTGTCATATTAAGACCTATGCATTTTATCAGACAAATCTAACTATTATATATTTTATAATATGTTACACACACACATTTATTTATTCAAGAGAAAAAAGTTAGTTGCTAATTTATATTAATGACACCGAAATTATAACTCGACAAAGCAAATAAATACGTAAATTATGTAGCCTGTGTCGCCTAGCTAAGCAAGTTTGTGATTAGGCATTAGTTGACTAAGGCCGTGTTGCAATAAAGCAACAACCCGAGCGGCTTCTTCTGGCACAGTGTCCTATAACTGCGTATCATGCCTGTTTCCATTCTAAAATGACTTATGGTATACTGATATGGGGAAATACCACAGACAGTTCTAGGGTTTTCATTTTACAGAAAAGTGCACTGAGAGCAATTGCAGGAGTATCCCGTGAGTATCCCGTCTGAATATATTTTTAAATGTCTACTATATGCTAAATCAAATATTAACGAACAATGGGTAAACGGGAATATACACTCCCACAATACACGCAGACGTGATGACGTTATCCTGCCTAAAGTACGCCGTACGCAGACACAAAAGTCCTTTGGGTATTTGAGCTATAAGCTCTTTAACCAGCTACCTCTCTCCACAAGAAAGATGGAAGCAAAGGCGTTTAAAAGATTTATTATACAAAAGCTGCAATCCACACATGCTTTCTATAAGCTGGGTGATTTCTTTAAGCATGCCAATTCTTTCAAATGGGAATAACATTAATATGTAACTTTCAGGTACCTCATTTTAGTTGTTATTGATTAATAATAATATTATGAATTTACTATTTAATATGTAGATTACAATGGGTAATACCTGATCATATACATACGTTGTTTTTTTCCAATTTTGTTTTGATACTTCCTATTGTGTGATTATTTTTTGTATAAAGTGCCTGACTATTAATATTCTTATAATAATTATCTATTTTATATGTATACTCATGTACATGGATTCAGCTCTATTTTTTTTTATTTATATGTCTGCCGTGTAAAGCCGACTTTAGTCAGCGCTATTGTCGAATTAATATTTATGCTTTAATAGTAGCAACTGACGAATTCTAATATGCGATAATAAGCTTTAATTCATAATTCATGCTTTTATTGTATATTCTGAATGAATAAATTGTATTGAATTGAATTGAATAGAGTTTTGTGAAAACAATGAGTTTGGCTTGCGAAGATGTGTTCAGGTAAAGTTATTGATAAATAAGGTTGACAGTAAAAATCTAATTCATGCCTTTATTGTATATTCTGAATGAATATATTGAATTGAATTGAATTGAATATAGTTTTGTGATAACAATGAGTTTGGCTTGCGAAGATGTGTTCAGGTAAAGTTATTGATAAGTAAGGTTGACAGTAAAAATCTAATTCATGCCTTTATTGTATATTCTGAATGAATAAATTGAACTGAATATAGTTTTGTGAAAACAATGAGTTTGGCTTGCGAAGATGTGTTCAGGTAAAGTTATTGATAAATAAGGTTGACAGTAAAAATCTAATTCATGCCTTTATTGTATATTCTGAATGAATAAATTGAATTGAATTGAATTGAATATAGTTTTGTGAAAACAATGAGTTTGGCTTGCGAAGATGTGTTCAGGTAAAGTTATTGATAAATAAGGTTGACAGTAAAAATCTAATTCATGCCTTTATTGTATATTCTGAATGAATAAATTGAATTGAATTGAATTGAATATAGTTTTGTGAAAACAATGAGTTTGGCTTGCGAAGATGTGTTCAGGTAAAGTTATTGATAGATAAGGTTGACAGTAAAAATCTAATTCATGCCTTTATTGTATATTCTGAATGAATAAATTGAATTGAATTGAATTGAATATAGTTTTGGGAAAACAATGAGTTTGGCTTGCGAAGATGTGTTCAGGTAAAGTTATTGATAAATAAGGTTGACAGTAAAAATCTAATTCATGCCTTTATTGTATATTCTGAATGAATAAATTGAATTGAATTGAATTGAATATAGTTTTGTGAAAACAATGAGTTTGGCTTGCGAAGATGTGTTCAGGTAAAGTTATTGATAAATAAGGTTGACAGTAAAAATCTAATTCATGCCTTTATTGTATATTCTGAATGAATAAATTGAATTGAATATAGTTTTGTGAAAACAATGAGTTTGGCTTGCTAAGATGTGTTCAGGTAAAGTTATTGATAAATAAGGTTGACAGTAAAAATCATTTTTGAAAACAAGCTTTTATTAAAATACTCTGAAAAGAAGAAAGAACGGGCTATCTTAATTGATTGCATATACAAAATTTTACGTCTTTGCTGTTGACCGTTGAGGAGTCCCCTCTTTGGAATCCGACCCTAGGTGCAGCAGCCCTGTCGCGGTTAAACTTATATCGGGCTATCATAATTGAATGTGTAGAACAAATTTCGTGTATGTGCTGTTGACCGTTGAGGAGTCCCCTCGTCGGGTGCCAACCCTGAATGAAGCAGCCATGACATGATAAAATTTATGACGGGCTACCATAATTGAATGCGTATATAAAATTTCTTGTCTGTGCTGTTGACCGTGGAGGAGTAGCCTCGTCGGGAGCCAATCGTGGATGTAGAATCAGGTCGCGTTCACCATAAATATGCATTATCCTCGGAACTGAACCAACACGTAAAATTGCAACTTCATGGGATAAGAGGAAATGGTTCAAATTCAGCTTGTAAAATTTAACCTAATCGGACAAACATTGTAAGGTAAATAAGGGTTTCAAAATAACCAGTCACGGGTTTTTTATAGGCGATTGCGACTCGGATCTTGCGGTTACTGTACAGAGAGTATTGTCTAATATGTTCAAATGAAATCATTAAAAAAGCTTTCCCCCTTACCCCTTTTTTATAATTATATTATTATAAAGCTAAATAATTAAGTTTTCATAAAAGCATACATATTATATACATCCGGTTCTCTTAATATATGTGCTTATCTATATATGGCTCGTTAGCTGAAACTGAGAGAACAGCTATCCGAGCATCGACTTTCTTTCACAACGACTTCATCGACGAAACATCGACTTACATCGACTTTTATCTTGTCGCTTAAATCCCTTCAGGCAATCTTATCTGTAGAGTTAATGGATTCTGGGAACGTGAGGCCAGCGAGCTCTACACCTGCTTACGGCTACTTTACAGATCAATCAATGTTGTCTTGCATATTACGCATGTGGCGAAACTGGAATCTAGTTCGTATACTTTCTCGTGGACATGTCTATATGTATAAACCATGTTGCGAGTGAATTCAGAACGATTGATACTCGAGGCTATATTTTAATGTGCGCAGACACATAATCGACTTTATCAGACCCTAGTCGACGCAAATTTGTTACGTAAACGCCCTTCGTAAAAAATCGACTAATTTATGTGTCGCGACCGTAGTAGCTATAGACAACTCAGATCTAGGACGATTTCATTAAAATTTCAAATATCTTTTAGTTTATCAGAAAGCCATTTTAGCATATCGAGGAATATATTGTTGCATTTATCCTGATTGACTGCAGCCTATGATGATTTCATCACAAATAGATATTGACTGAATGGGCATCAAATAAAAAATGCTTTTTCTCTAAAGTCACATATTTAAATGAGATGCTAATTCTATACCTGCATTAACTACATTTTATAACATTTCCATAAAATAGACAGGCGAATGTTTTTTTTTTTATTAGAAAACATACAGCGCATACAATAATCTAGCGGGTTATATAAAATAAGAAAAAAAAACATTCGGCCCATAATCGCTTCCTGCGAAAGGTACAGTTTTAAGAAATATTAGGATGTTTAAATTTATAAATTAAAAATTCAAATCAAATATTGATTTTATGAATCGAAAGTCGCTGAGAAAGGCAGAGAATTGGAAGTGATTAGGTAGAAGGAGTTGGACGATGGTACATAGAATAGAATAGAATAGTGAATAGGTATATGAGTATGTTTATGTAGATACCCATATGATACAGATATGTCGTTTAGTGAATATATAGATATAGATATGTATAGTAAGTACTGTAGTGCTGCATAGTAAGTAAATAAAAAAAACAATTAGAAAAAATAAGCATTTTAATATGCTGTCGCTTGAGGATCGGCGAACTGCTGCGGAAATGACTGCGCTACATGATATCGTCAATGGGACGCTGGATAGCCCATAAATAGTTTCGAGCATCGCTCTGAAGGTGCCGCAACGTAAGACCCGATCCATACAGTTATTCGAGCCCCCAAAACGACATTCTAACTACACGAGCAATTCAATGCTTAACCGATTGCCACGTACGTATAATGATAAATTCACAGGGCTTGATATTTATAGTAGAAACAAAATTAGCTTCAAATAGGCAGTACGAACCGCCCTTGAAGCTGTAGCGACAACTGCCAGTAATTATTGATTTGTAATATGTATGTATAAATATAATATAACTTATATATGTATCACCATTTACTTATTTTGAATTTATGTTGTAAGTATAAGTTTATATGTTTGCGGTTAACTCTACAACTTTTGCGGTCATTTGATTAATAAATATTTACGGATGTAATGTATTTTTTGTTTCATAATTTAGTTTGTAAAATATTTTTCAAATAATTTCGAACGGCGTAAGTTATAATCGGCATAAGAACATGATTTTGTAAGGAATTATGTATCTAATTATAAGTTCATGCTGTTACTTACCTAAATAAATAAAATAAAATAAAAATAAAATAGGCAAATGAGTTAGATTTAAGAATATGTTTACTCATATACACAAGTATCTGCAATATAGATGCTTGTGTGTTTGCTACCTATATAGGATTTTACATGTATAGTATATTGAGTGTGTGCGTTTTTTAAATTTAGATACTAGCAAGCTCATTAGGTTGAATCATATAGGTACATAATGTAATGCTGCTGCATTACCCTATACTTATCACGGATTGGCGCCCTGGAACTTGACGGTTTCCTAAAAAAATTAGATATTATCCGTGACATAATGGCATTTATCCGATCTTCATACAATACTATATAACCATTATAAACGGGGCACGTAGCAATACCTACGTTCTAAACCATATGAGTTATGTAGATAGCGAACTAGATTAAGGAATACTTCAAGCGGGAGGTATGAAGGGATAAGAAGGGACGACAAGGGAGGAAGAGAAGGACAGTGACCCCCAAAACATCATCACAAATACACAAGCATCCACACACACACACATATTCAACAACACAGCGTGCGTGCGAAGGAGGCATTAAATATAAAGCGCACGTCTATTTTGTTAGAGTGTGTGGGTGTACGTGCATTATTAAAGATAGGAGAAAACCCCGTAACTAGATTTGGACAACAATACGAGAGATTAATAAATTGGAGATTATTATTCAGATTCTTCGGTGTAGGCTATGAGAATAAGATTGGTAGCGGCAATAGGCAATAAAATAAATGAGGATTTATTACAAAATGACATCGTTTTGTTGCAAAATTAAGGTCAGACGTTTACAATTCTTTTGGGCGACATTTTAGAAACAATGTTTAATAATAATAATATATTCAATAATAAATTCTTTTCGCAATTTTAAATCGTCTTTTAGGGAAGTCTTGTGCCGCCTCATTGTGTTCCTAAATTTCAAATTCCTGTGCTTTTGAAACCCCCTATTATCTTGCACGAGCCATAGCCGACTTGTAAACTAAAAAGTTCGCTGTAAGGGAAGCGATATGACTCCTATGAAGACATCCAGGCAAATACAAAGAAGATTCTTAAGAATTTAAGAAAGAATATTTCCATGAATGCTCTGAAAACTGGAAGCACCGTTGGAGTCGAATTTTTCGGTCAGTAGCGAACTACTTTAAAGAATATCCATCGCAATAGCCTGTATGTACTGCCATTTTGAAATTACAAGCCCAGCCTCCAAACCACCGAATCATGCACCGACTTATTGTGCGGTTTCAATCAGGGTTTTTTGAAAAAAATCCAAATTCCTACTTCCGCAACCACCCTATTCTTCTGATCTACCCTCATTGTTTTCACAAAACTATAGACACTTTACCAGAAGAAGCCGCTCGAGTTGTTGCTTTATTGCAACACGGCGTTAGTCAACTAAGGCCTAATCAAAAACTTGCTTAGCTAGGCGACACAGGCTACATTTAATTTACGTATTTATTTGCTTTGTCGAGTTATAATTTCGGTGTCATTAATATAAACTAGCAACTAACTTGTTTCTCTTGAATAAATAAATGTGTGTGTGTAACATATTATAAAATATATAATAGATTTGTCTGATAAAATGCATAGGTCTTAATATGACAGTTGTCGACATATATCAATTGGAGCACATTCTCCACTGGCAATATGTTAGCAGGAATTAAAGTCAAATCAATAAGTTATTAAAGAAAATGACATTAACTCCATATACCTAATTAAAAAATATCTCTAAACCGTTCGAATTTAGCAAGTATGAACCTATTTTTTAATTACTTGAAGTGTGGTCTCCAAGGAAATTAACCGAGAAACATTAAAATAAATAACGTACTACTATTCTAATATAAAAGTATTCTAATAGTCGGCTTTCAAAGTCGAAGCCAATCGATTGTGCACTCTGACTAACAGTCGAGAGAGTCTGGAAGCAGTACTGTTTCATATAGAGCGGGGGCGGTAGCGGACCTTACGACGACTGCTCTTGAAACGACCATCGGCTACCCGATCCTGGGTGAACAGCCGGGCAAATGATGCCGTGGTCCGCGATAAATTCGGTTACAGCGTTTCACCGCTTCGTAAGGGAGAGGACCGCCCAAGCGACCTCGAACTCGTAACCAATCGAGAGACCGGAGTAATCTGGTCGCAATTGGAAATAAGGGCGTGAGTGTATGCCCGCTGGGTAACATACCTGGTTATCTCGCGGATAAGGCGTTGGCCTCTTACGGGTATATGGCGGAGCTTGACGGTGGACTGTTTTGTCCAAGTTTTCTGCGCTCACTTCACGGGAGATAGAACGAACAATCGTTAAAACTTCCTGAGGTGACGGGTTCGCCCGTTGTAGTTGGCAACTCTATTTTGAGGCAATGGGGTCGCCCCTTGTAGGTGACAACTCTCCAGTGGCTTACAAAGGATTTGCCCTGTATGCCCGTGGGTCAGCCCAGACGTGGTTACTATATTTTCTTGAACAAATAATACATCAAATATTATGTCAATCTCATAAGAAAATCTATGACATACTAATTTAATCGAAAGGAAGTCAACGTAGATTACCCGCCGATAAAATCCTGTCTTGTGGCTTTTTGCACCTAATTAAAAATATCTAAAGTATCATCGACGAACTTATAAATATCAAAAATACCAGTTTGGCGTCACCGGATCTGCGCTGGCTTGCATTCCGCGCCTTTTTCCTTTTTACGCACGAGCATTGCATGCGTGTGTATGCTATGCGTGTTCCTGCATAGCCCTATACGTCGTTGTGTGGGTGAGATTGTGTGCTGCCCAACAAAATACCGCAAAAGAGACCAGTTCTGATTATAAAGTGGGCGTTACACTATTTTTTCTTGAAAAAAGGGTCTGAAAAAAAATATTTTTTTATTACGGTAGTTTCTGTAATAATCAAATCAAATCAAATTATAGTTATTTAAGAAAAGGGTAGGGTGTAGAAAATACAGCCATGAAATAAACAGTTAAAAGTCACTTAAATTCTGCAAAACATTGTATAAAAAATATTGTTTCGTTCGTTTTCTAAATGCAACATAATGATTGATATCTTTCAAGTTTTGTGGCAGCTTGTTGTATTAATCTACGCTTCTATATATCGTTGTGCGTTAAAACGCTGAAGTGGCAGACTATATTTGTATTGGTGTTCTCCTTAGAACAGGCTCTGCCTAGTTAGGAGCAACACAATCAATGTTAAGTGCTAACGGTGTAATTTTTTTTGTGGAGCAATAAATAAATAAATATTATGTGCAAACTATATTATGCATATATGTATATGTAAAATATATGTGTATTGTAATGTAAACGCTGCAAGGTAGTCAATCTTCGAGCCACATCACTTAATGGAGGGCTTCACTTGGCGAGGATGTTAAAGTAACCAATCGAGAGACTGGAGTAATCTGGCCGCAATTGGAAGTAAGGGCGTGAGTGTAAGCCCGCTGGGTAACACTCCTGGCTATCTCGCGGTTAAGGCGTTGGCCTCTTACGGGAATGTTTTTTCCCAAGTCTTCTGCACTCACTCCAGGGAGATAGAACGACTAATCGTTAAAACTTCCTGAGGTGACGGGTTCGTTCGCTGTAGTTGACAACTCTAGTTGTATCTGTTACTGCACTGCAGTTAGGTGTCTAGTTATATCTGTTCTTTCATACGTTTACTGTTCATACGTTCTTTCATACATTCATTCTTTCATACGTTTACTGAATAAATTTCAATACAAATGTTAACAGGTTCCGAAATTTAAGTTATTTTTAAATTCCATTCAGTTTTGACATATATTTTTATTAAAGGCTGAAAAGTACCTTGAAGTAGGATGTGCATTTTTTCTCCGGATATAAATAAAATTCCTAAAATATAATTTATAAAACTGTTTTTTATCGATATCTTTAAAAATCACGTAACTGTCTTTAAGTTGCAAGTTTTAAAAAAGCTCTGAGCTCGGCGCCGTGACGTCTTCGCACCCCTGTTACCGGCCGTGCACACTGAGAAAAATATTGGATTGATTCTTATATTACCATTTTGCTATTACGGTTTTATACAGAATAACGATGTTTCAGTCGTAATTTTGTGTAATATATAATTTTGTTGAATGCCAGTATACTGTAGTTTCAACATGATTCATGAGTCCGAATATAACCGTACGTATACTACTATATATGTTTTAACATTACGGCACGGTAACTACCGCCACGCCAACGCCGCTACGCGTCTTGTTAATTCATACGTATGAATCACATTCCAAGTTATATACGTAATCCTTGTTGAAACATGCGCATTTCCATGTATTACATCATTATATTTTTCTAATGCACTATCAAGTCGGAAACTAGCGTTGGTTTATTTGAGCTTACGAGTCATTCGTACATGTGTTACATTGCAGAGAAGATTTTAAAAAAGTGATATTTAAAAAAAATAATTATAAATATTTGCATAGTACCGTAGAGCGGGGGTTATAAGCTTTTTATTTACGTACCGAAAGATCCTACGATTAGAATCAAGACGTTATTATAATCAATCAAGATGAATTATTACAATCAAGAAGAAAATGGGCAGATGTAGTATTTTTGCATAAGTTGTTGACAGGCTACATCGATTGCTCTGATCTGCTTGGAATGGTATCTTTCCATGAACCATCACGACTCAATCGAAAACGGAGTCATTCCACCTTCCGCAGGTTAGCACTAATTATGCACAGAACTGGTACATTTAGGTATAGGGTAAGTACAATTTGTAATAGGCAGCTTGGCGATATTGACGTATTAAACACTTCATCTATCGCTCTCAAAAGAGCAATGATTAATTAGGGTGTTTACATGTCGTTGTAATTGCAGTATAATAATAATAATATGTGTTAATGAATATATCGATGCTTGAAAGGCAAAACTGACTAAGCGATATTAAGTAAACTTTACAGGAAAAGAATTTAAACCTTAAATATTTAGGTGACATTTTAATATCTTGGATAGCTATAAAAATAATATTTCTATGTCTGTTTATAATCATTTCAATCTAACAATTAAATGAATTTAAAATCACAATCTTAAAATATTTTAACTTTTAATTACTTTCCTGTTAAGTTTACTTAATGCCGCTTAGTCAGTTTTGCCTGTCAAGCGTCGATATACATAACTAACATGTATGTATGACTTTGTTATATAACCTATAGGTATTCACATTAAATTTATTTACTTAGGTATTCCTACTCCCCTTTCCCCTTCCAATGAGTATTTATTTATTTTTTTAAACGAAATGGTCAAGTGGAAACATGTAGTTAGTTTTGCCATTGAAATTTAACAATTGTGTATATGTGTATTAAATCAGCTGCATGTTTCCTGAATAAAAAAAAGGAAAAAAAAGTGGAACATATAAGGAAGCGAGATGAAAGTTTGTCCAACAAGAACACGCGGTTTTGCTGTGAAGACCACTTTAATGTACACACGTATCAGTTATTTTATATATTATAGGTACATTAACTTCACAAATTATAACATAATCTAGCAGCGAATCTATATATTCGTTTCATAATGCTTCTCTATGTTATCATAAGTCATTTTTTGTGGTAATTAGCAGTACAATCGCCAACGCATTTCGAAATTGCATTCCTTTCATATGAAAGAACACCATTTCAGTCCATCAGTAAACCAATAACTTTCAGGAAACACTTTTAAAAGTACTCTTTGTGATAGACTGCTTTTAAATTGAAATAGAAAATCTGAGCAACCCTAGCAAATGTCTGATTATAAATCATGGAAGAACATGGAGTGTCTTATATCCGTAGATGATGTTATCCTGCCTAAAGTACGCCTTACGCAGACACAAAAGTCTTTTGGATATTTGAGCTATAAGCTCTTTAACCAGCTACCACTCTCCACAAGAAAGATGGAAACAAAGGCATTTAAAAGATTTATTAAACAAAATCTGCAATCCACACATGCTTTCTATAAGCTGGGTGATTTTTATTGTAATTGTAATCATTGTAATTCTTTCAAATAGGAATAACATTAATATGTAACTTTCAGGTACCTCATGTTAGTTTTTATTGTTTAATGATAATATTATGAATTTAACATTTAATATGTAGATTACAATGTTTAACGTAACATACCTGACCATATACATACGTTGTTTTTTCCAATTTGGTTTTGATACTTCCTATTGTGTGATTATTTTTTTGACCATTAAATATTCTTATACCTAATAATTATTTATTTTATACGTATACTCATGTACCTACTTGGATTCAGTTCTATTTTTTTTATATTGTCTGCCGTGTAAAGCCGACTTTAGTCAATGCTATTGTCAAATTAATACTTCTGATTTAATAGTTTTACATCTACATTATTAATATATTACTAACAACTGTCGAATTCTAATATGCGATAATTAGCTTTAATTGATAATTCATGTTTTTATTGTATATTTTGAATGAATAAATTGAATACTGAATACTGAATACTAGCCCTAATAAATATTATAATTTTTTAAATAATATTCCTAATAATCTAATATATAAGACTGATAATATAAAACTACCACTGTGTGTCTGCTTTGACACTGATATAAGCAATCATAGACCAAACCCTTCCATCAGCATGTACTAGAAGATCATCAAAATATCGGTTGGCTCCATTTTTATACACACAAATAAATTAATTAAACCAATTAGATATATAAACATCTGCCTCACTAATACCACCTTATTACGGACACACTATTACTCTTTAAAATATCTTAGATATTTTATTTTGTCGCTAGTGCCTTAATTAATTCTGTAATATGCATATATTATTAAAAACTACATTGCATATAGGTATATTAAATCTTAGAAAACTTTCAATACAGTGTAGTGTGCTCTTTTCTATCGGCCGCGAAGCCAAACAAGTCTCTATGTATGTATATGCATTTGCTATAGTCATACACATGCGAGATACGCCCGCTAAAAAAAACAACAGTCATGCATAGACGAATAGCGATTATAACGCATAAGCATGCATAATATCTTTTGTTTTGGGCCATTCGCGTGAAGGTTGAGGTCAAAGTTTTAACGTTATTAAAAATTCAGAGACCTTGAAATGCATACCTGTTTGGCAGAGTGTTAATATGTATAACTTTACTGTAATATCGTCTTGTTTTGACCATATTTGTAACTATGTACAGATTAAACTCTGAGCCAATGTTTATCTTTTTACCTAGCGCTCCTCCCACAGATATATTCGCGCGTACCTATAGATACCCACAATAAACCGCATATATGTAGATGAGCGAATTCGCGACGGACGGCATGGCCTTATATGGGGAAAATGCGAATATAACCGCTTGGGAAGTAATTTGTTAGCAGCGTTGTGTATCTTGTCTGAGTTGTCGTAGCACACCGTGGCGCAACTTAACGGATGTACTGTACAGTCCTACTATAATCGTAGATTTTAAACAGACTTCTGTTTTGTTTTGATATAAACTATGGTGAAAACCCTTTTTTATTTTATGTTGTCTTGGACACCAAGAGAAAAAAAGCGAGACAACGTCTTATTTTTATTTTTATTTATTTTTTATTTGAAACTAATTGATAGGCATTCCTACACTTGGTTATGTTAAAAACTAACAAAAATAACAAGCATAATATTTAAATATATACCTATTAAGGTATCAGGTATGAACGTCGGTATTGCAAGGTATGAACGTTGAACATCCAAGCGCAGATTTTCTAGGTTATATAGAGGAAGCAAAATTTTCCAATATTTTCATTCAAAATTCTACCATAATTTCGTAGAATTTTCATGTGGACAATAGTACTAAATAATCAAACTAATATTGTATAATTTCACAAATTATCATACGGAAAGATATTTTAAAGAAAAAACACAAATACAAACAAATCAGTAATAATAATAATAGCCAATAGCCAATAGTTAGAAGAAAAAAAACGCAATTGTAAAATAGTCACTTAAAGGAAGAATAAGGATAATAAAGTCAAATAGGTCAATAGAGCTGTGAAAAATGGATATTGTCAAAATCCTCAATGCTATAAATGGGGTTTTTAATCAAAATACCCTGTAGTACCCTGTAAAAATTTGATGGGAGGACGATATTCTAAGAACTGCAGGAATCAAATCAAATCAAATAATTTATTGTCCTAGAAAACTAATACATAGTTGTATTACAGTTACATTTGGCCGTGAGTTACTTGGATGAGGATGACACATAATCGGAAAGCGTGCAATGGCAAGCTTTAGTGGAGGCTTTTGCGAATCAGCAAGACAATCTTAAAACCGGTGTCAAGTAATAAAGTAATCCCCTTGAGTATGATACGACCAAATCTGGTTCTGAAACAATTATCCGTTGAATATGATACGACCAGATCTGGTTCCGCGTTTTTTTCACTTCTTTGACGTTCTCATATTTATTAATAATTATCTAATTGTTTTACAAAATGATATTTCAATATTCTATATTTGAAATTTCAATGCAATCATTATGCAGTTGTTCTTTTTATGATTGGTGTAGTAGTTTCGTAGTTATAGTACTTTAAGTCGATGTCGCCGAAAATCCTGCAAAAGAGACAGATGCATCCATGAAAATACCTATTTACTCCAAGGGTTAAATAGTTTTAATTTAAATAGTTGAGTGGGCAGATCGTTGAAAAGTTTAACCCGTTGAGTATGAGTCAACCAAATCTGGTCGCGAAACAATTATCCGTTGAGTACGAGTCGACCAAATCTGGTCGCGCGTTTTTTTCACTTCTTTGACGTTCTCATATTTATTCATAATTATCTAATTGTTTTACAAAATGATATTTCAATATTCTATATTCGAAATTTCAATGCAATCATTGTGCAGTTGTTCTTTTTATGATTGGTGTAGTAGTTTCGTAGTTATAGTACTTTAAGTCGAGCGCCGTCGATGTCGCCGAAAACCCTGCAAAAGAGACAGATGCATCCATGAAAATACCCATTTACTCCAAGGGTTAATGCCGACATAATTCGGGCATCGTCTGAAAACCTCATTTCGAGGACGTGGCAAATGAGTGTTATTATTTCCTCTCGTGTCATGCTTATGATATTCACCGCGAAGCTAAACTGACATGAAATTCAACAACTCAGATTTACAACAATTTTGGATAGTTGTTACAAAATTTGCTTAGTACTATCATTGATCGTATAAGGTACTAGCTGACCCGTGCCCACTTCGTTGGGCGGTAAAACTTTTTACTTGTGATGAAATTATGAGTGTGGTTTGGTTAGTACTGAGTGCTATGATTTATTTTCTGACTGCAAAAAGAAGGGTTATATTATTACTGCAATGTATGTTTGTATTTGCATGCCAATTTAACTATATTACCGTTATTTGTGAATGTCTTCTTGTGAGTGTCTTATTTGTAAGTGTCTTATCACTTTAACCATTTATGCAGTAAAAGTGAAATTATATGCATTAAAAAGAAAAAGTCTTTTGTTTAAAACACTTGAGACGATAAATTTACTTATTTTGATATGAATTCATAATTGTTGATAATATGACCAATAAACATGACCTAACGATTAAAATTATTTTATTAATATAAAAAAACTACTTTTTGTGATTTAAATATAAAATTTAGACATATGCTGTCAGTGACTTTTTTGTATGCATTTTCAAGCTCTACAACTTTTCTCTAGAACTTAATCATATATCTCTCATCGTTAAAAGGCAGCGTTAGTTAGAAACGTTTTCGTTCAACCGTTTTTTCCGAGTTACTTTGGAAATCCGACTACCACGAAAAAGTCTTTTCATTTTTCGGATTAATATATATCCTATGACACTCACAAATAACGTGGCTTTCTATTGGTAAAAGAATTTTCCAAATCGGTTCAGTAGATCCAGAGATTACTTCCTACAACGTCACAAACTTTACCTCTTTATACTATTAGTATAGATAGTATAGATAGACGACACGGTCGCGGTTCCATACCTATGTCGTATTATCTCTTTAACTATATTTATGCAGTAAAAGGGAAAAGTCTTTTGTTTTAAACACTTGAGACGATAAATTTACTTATTTTGATAATAATTCATAATTGTTGATAATATGACCAATAAACATGACCTAACGATTTAAATTACTTTTTCAATATAAATTACTACTTCTTGTTACTTAAATATGAAAGTTAGACATATGCTGTCGCTGACTTTTTTGTAGGCATTACTAAGCTCTACAACTTTTCTCTAGAACTTAATCATATATCTCTCATCGTTAAGGCAGCGTTAGTTAGAAACCTTCTCGTTCGACCGTTTTTTCCGACTTACTTTGGAAATCCGACTACCACGAAAAATTGGTATCATTTTACGGATTAATATATAGCCTATGATACTCATAATTAACGTGGCTTTCTATTGGTAAAAGAATTTTTAAAATCGGTTCAGTAGATCAAGAGATTACTTCCTACAATGTCACAAACTTTACCTCTTTATAATATTAGTGTTGGTACTTCGCCCAACAACAACATCTATCGAGTCAACAAAAGAATTAGATTCTAGAAATCCATAACCGCAAACTCACTTAATATTACACGCGCCAACTGACATTGAATTCCATATAATTTCGGCAATTAATGCAGACACATCCGATGACTAATATCATTTCTCCTGATCGATTCAATCGGACATACTCACTTCCCCCACGCCTACTGCATTGCATTATTTAATGCGCTATATAAACCCATACATTAGATCGATTATCCATCATCCTCTGGCGATCCTCAGCCACGCATAGTACACGCGATCATCATCCTCTAGTGGACGGCTACCGCGCTCACTCATCATCATCATCCTCTGGCCTGTCAGCCACAAGTACACGCACTCTTCATCATCTTCGAGTCGACAACTGCCGCGCTTATACCTCGCTATCATCATCATCAAGCATTCACTTCACACACTACACACACCGCGATTTATCATTCGAAGCGTTACCACTGGCAAGCACCAAATACCTTCTGCAATAAACTACTTCAACTGCAACAAGACGACTTTTACTACGGAGAAAACCCATTGATGACACCACACCCTCACTCACGAGGAATTGGAGTCTAGTGAGGGGTGGTCCCTCAAATTAGTATAGATTAGATTGCTTAAGGCCTTAGTAAGTAAGGCATTAGTAGTTTTGGAAATCCTTCTACGCCGGAGATATGCAGGTGGCGCGCGCTATTGGCCTTGTCCGCCAAAACGAATAGCAATTTATTTAGATATCTAAAATAACATTGATAATGAATGTTTATTTTATAAAAGACTGATTGATTTTAAACACCCGATATTTTACCAATGATAATATTATTAAAATACGGGTATTAGTGCCATCTGTCGCATTTTTTTAGGCTACATAATATAAATAATACGGAGAGCTTAAGATGTCATCTATTGGGTATTTGAACATTTTAGTGCGTAATGATTATGTCTTGAAACCTGTATAACAAATTAAAAATTGACATATTTATGTAAATAATATTAAAATAAAAAGAGCTACCATTTTAGAATTAATTTGTCACTACATTGTTATTTTATCTTAAGATAAGATACCGTAACGGCGTGTTTAGACAGCTATATATTGGGCTAATCAACAAAAGAGAAAATTAACCAATGTTTGGAACTAGGAGTGCTATCTACACATTTCTTATTGTTGTAAAATCCTAGCTGATAAATCGTAGAACGACCTCGTTCAATATAATACCCTATATATGATACTATACAGCCAATGAAAAATGAATAAAAAACCTAATCTGTATTGCACGTTTCGCGACGAATATTCCGAAAAAACATTTTCAAATTATGTCCTACAATAATTTAATTATCGTTAATAAGAAATGTAGGTTAATTTAATGTATTTTTTAATATGAAAATCCCGTACTTACAAAAAATATGGAATTAAGAATGAAACTACTATGTCACAGAGCAAACCATAAGGGCACATAAATATAATTTATGGCTCTTAAAACCCCCGTTATTCAAGCTAAAAATCTAAAAAGTTTTATTATGTAGTAAAAATTTGTAAAATAATTATGTTATGCGAAAAGTACAAGTACTCCCCCGGTGGGCGGAGTTTTCACAAGCCGCCCAATAGCGCCCGGTTCGCGAATCTGCCCAGCGGTGATTGGCGCCCAAAACGTATCTTCCGAGAAGCGGAAAATCAATGGCTGGAAACGCGCTGAATATTTAAAAGGGCTGTGGCGCGGCAACAACCAGAGGTATGCTGACTTAAAAAACTGTAGATAGGACCAAATATTTACCGCAACCAATGCTTTTGCCATTATTTGGTACCAACAGCAAGCAATGAAACCTGTTTGTTGATTGACAATGGATTCATCTTTTTGTTATGCATATTGATAATTGGTTGGGGTGACTATACTAAATCACCCCTTCGTAGTCTCCTTAAGGCACAAAACGTCTATTGAGAGTCATTATTAAAAAACTTCACCAAAGAAGATCATAGCAACTGTTTAATGAATTAAATGTAGGTACTTGATATGGGGCAAATATTCATTAAACAGCTGCTGGTTTATTTTCATATAAACATGTGACGCAGTATGCAGCGAGCAACTAAAAACTGGGAGGTTTGGAAAAAGTATAAATTTTTGCGATACCTCAATGGACTGCGACAGAAAATATTGATAGTTTCAAAACTAGAATAAATAAATGACTATTGTAGTTGCGGCCTTCCGGAGCAGAGAAGGAATTTTAACTGTATTATTATTTGTTTAAAATATTATTTTATTTGTGGAAGATGTCAAATAGGCCTATTTTTATTATTATTAGTAGAAACTTAAACTATTATTAAACCTTACAAAGTAGAAAATACATTGTGTATGCATTTTGAAATCTCTATTTAAAAATGTATATTTTTAGAATCCAAAGAGTAATGTTAGATTGCAATCCCAAATACGAAGTAAATCGCACATCTAAGTAGTACAATTTGTCACTTTGTTTTAATTCAAATGTCCGTATTTTTTCTTGTGTGACCATATTTTAATTAAACGATAAGAAATGCGAAAATAAAGTAAATAAATACACTATACCATATAACATATGTATATGTACATACAATAAATATTGAGTGATTCAATTGCATGAAACTTTCTTTGCGATTAGCCTTGCCGGCACAATTCCACGCCGAGACAAAACAATGTTGATGATCCTCCTGACTAAAATAATGGTCAAAGTAGGACAAGAAAGGCCAATCTATCTTAAACTAAATCAATGTATGTACATTGTTGAAAGTCATAACATGCAATAATAAGGACAATGCTACCTACCGTCTTTTTAACTACAGATATTTTCACGCTAGAATAGTCTCAGATTACATATTTTTAACTACCGGTGATTGACGTTAAAAAAGTTGAATATTTTTCTTACAATGATTAAAGCAATAATTGGAAACACTTGTTTCACTGGAATTGAAGTTCATGATTAATCATTCAATTGGGGTTGGGACAACATAGAGCGAGGTGTGATGATGCGATTGAGTAGTAATTATAGGCAAGGGTCATATGACACTGTAAAACAAGGGAAATATTTCTAGAAAAATAATTGTCTGCGTAATTTATTTAAAACTTCTGTAACGTTGGAGGCGATTAGCTTCATAGGTTAACCGCCACCGAAGGGGTTGATATTAAATATTTCATCAACCAGATTGTACCACTAAACTGTACTTGTCAATGTGTATTTTTTATATTAATAACCCTAACCCCAAGTTATCTACAGACACAGCATTTTCTATGCTGCTTTCAGAAACTAATGATAATGTGATTTCTCAGTAATTGTAGGTGAGGCACTTACGATACGATACAGGAGACAATGTAAATCATGAAAAATATTTCTAGAAATGATTGTCTTCATAGATTATTTAAAATTTCTTGCAACGCTGAAGGTGATTATTACCTTCATATGGAAACTGCCGCCGAGCGAGTTGATAAATAAATATTGTATATGCCAGATTATACAGTCGTCGATCGTATCCCTTGTTTTTTTTATTTTTTTATTATTATTATTGTTTATGAAATATACAGCTCTTAGAATACGCTCGGAAAAAAAATTATTAAATTTCAAAGACAAAGCTAATTACATGTTTCCACTTAAATATAATAAAAAAAATACATATCTCACACATAGGGGGGGAGGGGGGTAGGAAGGGAGGAGTCATAATAAGTGAATACAATTTTAAGTGAATACACGTTCCATGATAAAGTTATACATATAATTATACAGTTATAAATCATATTATATATTATTAATAATATATTATGTTATATATTGCGATTACAATGACATGTCAATGCTGTCATTATTCACTGCCTTCTTAAGAGCGATAGATGACGTAATAAATACGTCACTACCGCCGAGATGCGTATTACAAATTTTCATATCCTATAAATGAAACAGTTGTGTGCATAATTAGTGCTAACCTGCAGGAGGTGGAATGACTCCGTTTGGCGAGTGAGTCGCGATAGTACACGGAAATATACCATTCCAAGGAGATCAGAACAATCAATGTAACCTATCAACGATTCATGGAAAAACCTATGTAACCTATCAACGATTCATGGATTGTATTTCTTGTCAAAAATATTGAAGCAAACAGTTAATTAAATTTAACTATCCCCGATGATGCATCTCCTAGATAGGTACTCTACTGAGCAGATACCGAATATTATTTGGGTAAACCGGATAATAGGCAGTATTTAAGTACTCGGTATCCGGAGGATATATGCTATACGGACCGAATATTCGGCTGAGTATACATAATTCAAAGTCGCATAGAAATAGTCTGTTCGTAGCCACTCATTGTAATGCTTTTCACGTACGTTTAAAATACATTAAAGTAACAGATACCTACTTTCAGTGAAAGCAATTCTGTATATGCCAACGATTTAAAGTCGTTCATTTTAAGTTTTAATATAATATTTGTCGTGGTTTTTTATATAAATAACCACTTTGGACAACTAAAATGCTTGGAAAAAATTGCAAGAAAAAAGATGAATTAGAATAACGGAAATCTAATTTATTGGCGTTTTTTTTAGTAAATAAATATTATCTATAACTTTAATACATTAGAAACCCATGGGAAATAAATAAACCGCGATGGACTACCGAATTTCCTTTCACGATCATACTTAAGGGAAGGGGCCCGAAGGTAATATTATTTGCCATAAGAATGACACACAGAAACTTATTTCTTACCTTGAGAAGTTTGGTAAAAAAGCAAAAACACTAAAAACCAAAAAAAATATGTCAAATTACCAAACTTCCACGAATGCCCGCTTTGCCCGCAGGGGGGGGGGGGGTTAAAGCGGGCACGTGTTTTTTTTCAACACTAAGTATTTGCAATCAAGAATTAACCTCAAAATTTGAGATAAGTAAAAGTAAATACAACCAAATCACAACCAGGTAAACACTAACTGACGAATGGGTAAACACTCAATAACATAAATAACACACAAATAAAGTAAATATAAGTAAGATACCTCGAAATTTTGTTAAAAAATCCTATTAAAACATTTTTTGCACAGATTCTAAACGCGTGCTTGCAAGCGAACAGGATGACTGCAGCAAGGTGACAGGGGCGCAGGCTTTACCCTCGCGGTACGAGAGTTTGCCAATTTTTTCACTGACTGTATTTTGACTTTTGAAATGACTGTATACACGAGGGTGCAATGCCCGCTTTAGGCCTCATCATCACACGTCGCTATGAAATACAAATTTGGGTTTAGTGCAAGTGTCAGACGTAGTGTTACGGACACATAAAGAATATATCAAAGGAAAATTTTAGTCCACAAAAATCTATATAGCGACGTGACAACGAGGTAGTCGTAGAGGAAGTGTTCAGATAGTAGTGATTAATATTGTTTCAATCACGTCAATGATGTTATCTAGCATACTATGTAATTATACAATAATCATATTGAATCTCTTAGTATTTACTATATTAGTTAGTATCTACCATTATTTTAGTAAGACATACAACTTTATTGTTGCATTCGTTGTTTTCACCCGTCACCGTCAAAGATAGTAGTAGTCATTCCGATTCTAATTTTTCTCAGTATATCGAGCAGTGTATCTCTTGTAACTAACTATAGGTGATATTCGCCTAAACGAAACATTGAGTGTTGTAAGTGGCAAAAACGAAACATGCAGCCATTTTTAAGAAAAAAATAATAATAAAAAGTAGCGCATTGCCTGACAAGGAAGACCTTACTGACCGGTTCCGTTCGGCTAAAGTCTCAAAGACCCTAATGGCGAGACATTTTCTAAGGTATGATGGGGTTGAGTCAGATGACACAATGTCCTGTGTATGGGCTTTATGGTGGAATCATGGGCGTTCACTCGTTTAAGGTTATATAAAAAAATATATAATCCATTTTTAAAGTAGGAATTTCGAAAAACATCTACACAAGCCACTAGGTTTCCCGCTGGATATTGGGATAGTGACTTTTAGTGCAACTTGTCTTGCCTTAATAACCATATCATTATATATTAACTGCAGTTATATTGGTTCAGATTTTTTGGCACAGAAAGTCACTCTTTTGATATTGTTTGAAAAAAGGCGTACTTAAAGCTAATATAATGTGTATGTATGTACTTATTCGTATCTTTTACACGTATATTTAACTTTT
Organism: Micropterix aruncella; assembly: GCA_944548615.1. NCBI lineage: Eukaryota > Metazoa > Arthropoda > Insecta > Lepidoptera > Micropterigidae > Micropterix > Micropterix aruncella. The sequence goes on from OX155950.1 coordinate 31,466,618, forward strand.
ACTTTTTCATAGTCCTTTCTTGTTTTGTGTGAATAGTTTTGATAATTAATATTAACCCTAATAACAGAATCTTTAGAACAGTGTTCCAAATTACTTTTTCCTCAGTAGGGGAGGGTGGGGCAAGACGGGCTACTTAAGGTTGGGCAATGAGTAAAACGCAAGTTTTTATTATTACCAATTCAAAAACTTTAATTTAACATCCTTTGGTAATCAAACTACAAATTTACATTTAACAGGAATAATTACGTCTCACAAAAAATATTAAAATAATAAAAATACAAAAAATGTCAAAATGGCCGTCTTGCCCCATAGGTGGGGCAAGAAGGGCTAGTCCCATGGGGTAAGATGGGCTATATATTTTGACTGCAGCTTTTATTTTCTATTCGTCTGGTGCGCATAATCTGCAGACGTGAGTCACTTCAGCGTCATCATCGTCAACACCCGCGCAACTACAATGTGCCCATTTTTGACAAACCAAACAAATTATCCATCCCTCCTCTGAATCGAGGTAACGACCGTTGCAATATAAGCATGGAGTGTTTGCAATTTCATCTTCACTGTCTGAAGATGTAAAACTATCCGGCCTAGTGCGTATCTTCCTTTTAATTTTGCGTTTTTTTGCCAATTGCTTTTGGTCTTTTTCTTTGCACTTTTTACCTTTTTCTTTTTCATCTTTTTTCCTTTGTCTTTCAATTCTCCTATTTTCTTTGTCTTGTTCAGTTTCCTTTTTCTTTCTAATAGCTTCTTCAAGTTGTACGGCGACGAAGTAATGATCGTTGTTTTTCCACGTGTTCTCTATACTCGTTTCTGCTGTTGAGTCGCAGGCACTGGAAGTATTTGCTTTGGGCTAATTAATGCAAATACTGACTGAACTGAATGAGACGGCTTCACTTTTTGCGATTGTTCAATCCACGAGGAACAGCCAGGTTGAAGATTTATTATAGAATTAAGGTCATTTGTCTTCTCTCTTTGAACTTCGTTTGTATCTTCGTTGTTTCCTTGAACATTTAGGCTAAGAGTCTCATTTCCTTCACTTTGAGTTGTGGTTTCATTTCCTTCATTTTGTTTTATAGTAGATTATGTAAGTTGTATGTCGGTTGTCATAGAAGCTATGAAATCGACGTCGGTGAATACGTTGGAGTCGTACGGCTAGATTCCACATTTTTAAAAACCGTTCACGGCTGTCGACATTGTAGCTGCTGCTATGAATGCTTTACCGAACAATTCTGCCACCTGCCGAGTACTCACTACAAGATCAGGGTTACTACGAAGCCATGAAGTTACTGCTTGATCGTAATATGTACTAAGAGGCTTCATGAAAGCAACGTCAAGTGCCTGAAGACGATGAGTTGTATGTAGCGGAAATGATAAAATCTCAACGCCATTCGCTCTGGCTTCGTCAATAATATCAACGCTTTTCGTATGTGTGCTGTGACCATCGACTAATAATAACACACGGTTTTCTTTTGTGGCCCCAGTGTACGAGATAAACTTTTTAAACCACGCTAGGAATAGTTCTGTTGTTATCCACCCCGAGTCACTGCATACACCCCAAGCTCCTTCCGGTGCATTTACCATCAACTCTGGCTTCATGCGCTTTCTGGGGAAGATCATCATAGGAGGTATATAATGGCCAGTAGCACTGAAGCATATCTCTACTGTTATAGTTGCTCCTCTTTCAGCGGACGTCAGTGCACCAACTTGTTTGCGGCCCTTCAAAGCTAATATCTTGCACCTGCTTTTTGGTACAACTGAAACACCAGTTTCATCATAGTTATAAATACGGTTGCCAGTGAATTTATGGTTATCATAGAGTTTTCCCAACAGTTTATAAAAATCTGACACTACGACTTTATTGAAACTATATCCACTGCTCTAGCAGCGGATGTACTTTCGGGTTTCCTGATTGCTATTTTTGGATGACGTCGTAAAAATCCAGACAGGCAGTCTCTCCCTGTCATACTCACGTATTCTTTAAATGGATGTAACTTATTATTTCGTACCGCGAGTTGGTACGCCAAAACTTTTACGTCTCTAGTTGTAAGACCGAAAAGCCTACTTTCCATATCTATAATATAGCTCGCCAGTTCGTTTTCTTCTTCAGTGGAAAATACTGTGGTCTTTGGGCCCAATAGAACTTTAATATTCATTGGTATGTTCGGAGATTTTCGAGCAAGATTAACTTTTCTTTGCAATGTTGTTCGTGGAACCCCAAAAGTTTTTGAAGCCAACAAAGCACCCATTCTACCTTCTAGGATTGCTTTGATTGCATTTCTCATGCTTTCTTCTGTCCATTGCGCCCTATCAGTTGTTCGTTTATAAGTCCTCACCATCCTAAAAAAAAAACAAGGAAAAAATCACACACGGAAAAGACGGGGGCAAGACGGGCTACCCTATAGCCCATTTTGCCCCCTTGGTTCACTTTAGTCATAAACGAGATTTGTCCTAAAAGTAATTAAAGTAATGTTTAAAATGCCTTATTAGATTAAAACTGTATTAAAATGTGCTCCTTATAATACACACCACTTACTCCGAGCATAATATTTTTACCATCAAGTCACTTGTGAGAAACGAAGTAAATATAATAACAAACTTACATAAATCTAGTTTTTTCACTGCAGCTCGGCGACGCGCCCTTCTCCTGTGGCTGTTTTCGGGCAACTGAGGCGCGGGGCAAAGATGCGTCAAACGCAAGTTATTTCCTGTTGCTAACGTATTTGGTTAGGTAGAAAACACGGGTGCCCGTCTTGCCTCCCTAGCCCGTCTTGCCCCACCCTCCCCTATCCAATTGAAAAGAACCCAAACACGCTTATCCCTTGCAGTTAAAATGATAAAAATAAAAAAAATATTTAGTTTATCGTCTTTTATTAACTTGAAAGTCTGAATCTGAATTAATGAAATAATTATTATTGCGATATATATTATTATTATTATTATTCGATAATAAACATAATAATCATAAAATTACTGTATTATATTGCTTAACTTAATAATACATTATCATGTGCATTTCTCTTTTAATCATGTTGCTTTTAGTGAGCTTCGGACTTATCTTCGATTTGAAGGCGGTGCTGATATCTGGATTTTCGATTGACATTGCTCAAAATCCGCTTTCGCAACGGTAAATCACGAAAAATGGTAGACAGATTCGTTTCTATGCTCTTTTGGTAAAGCAATATAGAGTACATCCTATGGGTCAGCCCAAAAAATAAACATCGATTGCTCTGCTAAACGACTCCTTAGCCGTCCGTTGCATGAGATGTATAATAATTCCTTTTTGTCAGAGATGGGAAGATGGTCGAAAAAAATATGCGAAAGGTTCTATAAAAGAGTTCTAGGGGACCATGTTTTATTGCGAAGATATTTCTGGGAAATAGTTTCGTTAGGCTTTCGATAGATTTTTCAAATAGCATCTTATAGGCGATTTTAAATGATAATGGAATAATGAAACAAATCATATACATAAAAGTATAAAATTTAGAAACTCCTCATATTTGCATATGCCAAGCAACGACGTCATGTCTCTCTGTAAAGAGACATTTTCTTATGGTTGATTCGACTTTCTCCTGCATATTACACATATGGTTGCATTTCGAAATTGATGTTCCAACCTCATCTAATTTGGTGAGAATATCTGACAAGTAATATGGCCAATTTTTGTAGCCATAAAGGATCAAATGAATTACTAATAATTGCTTCAATCAATGGCTTGGGAGCCGCCCTCAAGCAACCTCCCATACCACTTACCGGGACACAATGCATTAGACTAATTTAGACAAAGTATTTCCATGCTGCTTTCAAAAACTATGTCGTGTTTTTGATTTCTCATTCTTACATTAAAGCAAAAACAATAAAATGAATACAAAATAGCCCTTTATTGAATGAGTATTATCAATATAACATCTTTATTTGCTCCTCCCCATAATTTAATTACATCGTTATTGTATATGTAAATTGCAACCACGAGGCAAATTTAATATCGTCTACAGCGAAGTCCACCCCCCATCCTCGTGGTTGCCCCCCTATGGCTATGAATATTTGTACCTTGGCTTTGGCTACATATACCCTCTCACCCCCTTTTCTATATATAGTGGCCCCTCATTCCTCTCAACCGTCCTTAAGGGTGCACCAGCGATAACTCGCCAAATCACCGTCATTACTAACCATGTTGACAAGCAATTTAGCCAAATCGCACTTAAATAAATCACTCGGGAATTGCACGTCATCCTGAAGATTGATTTTTCACTAGAGGTCTATACATATCTAAAAAAATAGTCTATAAATAAATATATATATATATATATATATATATATATATATATATATATATATATATATATATATATATATATATATATATATATATATATATATATATATATATATATATATATATATATATATATATATATATATATATATATATATATATA